>APFE031701577.1:0-10981 GCA_000404065.3 Pinus taeda | reverse complement strand
AAAGACATAGTCCACACTGGACAAACTTTGTTATCAATGTCTCTTGCTTATGATTTGTTGATCATCATTATGTTTCCATTTGCTTAAGCACGCATACATGTTCATTTATGCTCTTATAAAATGCAATTCTAACTACATCACATAAGCAAAAGATCTTGGTTAAATCTGGAAGTTGAATTAGCTCGGATCAAGTTTGGTATTAGAGTAGTCTTCGCGTGGATGTGAATTGAGAGTGTGAACAATGGAACGTGCATCAAGGGAGGATGAAAAAGAGATGTACCAGGCCATGCTCAGCGTGTACAGAATGATGGACGTAATGTATGAAGTTCTACAAGAAGAGACTGAGGAAAAGAAGTGATTGCAACTTTAGTTGCGAGGCACAGAAGAGGCCCTGGAAGAACTGAAGCACAACAACCAGAGTCTTCAAGTAGATAATGTTAAATTGAAGATTCTTCTATGAGAAGAGAAAGAGGAGAAACAAAGGTTGCAGCTTCAACTACAAGACACGACAAAGGCCTTGGAGGAGTTGAAGCGCAACGAAGGCTTAAAGATGCCATCATCAGCTGTTTACAAATCGATAGTTGAGGTAAACAATTGCGATTTTCTTTAGTTTCATCTTCACATGACACTATTTTTGTTGGAAATGTAGAGGTGCCGATTCCAGGAATTGGCATGAGACTCCTTACCTAGATGGGGTACAAAGGAGGAGGACTTGGTGTTAATAGCCAAGGTATTACTCAGTGATTGGAGGTTGTGGAGAGACCTCAATTCACAGGACTGGGATACATCGAAGGAGAGAGCTCAAAGGTGGTAGATGGTTCCATAATATGGTTGAAATCACCAAGGAAAGAGAATGATGGGAACTCATAACCATCATCCCATGTCAATGCACAGTGCAGAGAAAGAGCTGAGGCAAGCTCTCATCGCCATAATTGCATGAGAGATAACCGAGAAAGGTATAACAAGTCTCAGTAGTCTAGAGTTCATTACGATTACAATTATGTTGTTAATGATGAATGTAAAACATGGCATCGAAAAACATGTCGTTTTTGTGTTTTACATAAGCATGTGTTTGCTAAGTGCTGGAAGAGAATGGCAACATGAAAGAGGATGAGGCATGAAATGACTTCTCCACAACAAAGAAAGAAGCATGTTAAGCAAATCTAGAGGAAGAAGACCTATTGCAGTCATTGCAATAGAGGTGGCCGTCAAAGAGCCACGTGTTGGAGGCTCCATCCAGAGCAAAGCCTTAAAGACAAAGTGTTGGTGCAAGAACTAGTTGAGAAAGTTGATTGACAAATGAATATACCACATTCATAGTGCTCCACTTTATTAGGAAAAAGATGGTTTTCCCAGGTGTCGTAGTGTGTCACAGTCTTTTCTTTGTAAATCATGTGTTGCATTTTGAAAATGTAAAAGTGATGATGTGTTTTCCATCACTTGTTTAACAACAATGATGTTTTGGCCTTGTAGTAAGGGTATTGTTTCCATTATGATGTAAACTTGACCACCGAGTATGTGTTATAAACTCATGGCAAGTATGGGATGCTTGGTTCATTAGATGGTCTTGTAAATTAAGCATGTACTTTGCAAAACAATGTACTACAGGTTTGTAGAGGTTGCAGGTGTCAGCCCATCGCTTATGGCTTCGAAGGACAAAGGTGAAGGAGAAGGAAGGGTGACTTATTAGACACTTGTCATGCATACAATGTACAAAGAAGTTGCAGATTATTTTTTCCATGCTTTTGGAGGACCAAAAGCTCCTCAATGGGGAGGATTGATCTAGGTGGCTCTGGACACATGCAAAAGTCTAAGAGGACTTAGAAAGGGTCAAACTTCAACGAGGTCAAAACATTCTCAAACTAAGACAAGAACGTAGTGCTTGTTTCCATGATTCCAACAGTGTAAACGACACTCAAATCTGAGCTCGTATGGAGGAGATAGAACCAGTCAAATTTGCGGTCAAAGTTGGGTAGTGGGTCAGGTTTAAGTGTCTTACAATTTGACTGACACCGGGGCATGAAACCTAGCTCCCTAAAGTAGGTGAATTTGTTGCATGGTTAATTTTCCCAGTGACCCTTATTTTCGTTAAAATTAAAAATAATCAATATTTTTTAATGAAATGAAAAATTAAAAAAAAAAATATCATGAGGTGGTGGGTCATGACCCCCACCATCCCCACGATTGGACATATATATATAAACTTTGTAACGGGGTGGGTTGCCATTGGCGATACCGACCCCTCCCCTTGCCACCTGCACGACAAGTCGGAATCGGCGGGGTTTGAACCTACCCAGCTCGATAGGGCCAGTCCGCCTCTCGAGCGATTCCATAACACCTCACCCAATACAACACGTTGTGCCACATCCACAATTTTATGTTAAGAAATAACCATTACACAAATTATAATGCCCCAACATTAACAAACCAAATGTTAAAACAAAATGTCGTGCCGATTTTGGAGGGGGCGGGATTTTATCCCCAGACCTCCTGCCTAGTCTCCTTCGTCATTAACTGTTGGAACAATGGTCCACTTTATTTAATCCGCCGTTAAACGTATTTAAATGCTTCTCATTCCAGTCAACCAGGAGAAAGAGGAGGGCATGGTGGAACGGATAGCAGAACTGTGACTAAATGAAACCCTGTGACAACAGCGGAACCATGACACAGTCCACAAATGCGGAACCTTGACATGCTTTTCAAGACGGGGAATATTCTCTTGATGTTAAAGATTCCTTAGGAGGTAATTTTTCTCATATTTTCGCAGGGAATGCAATGGAGAGGTCAGTTTCACCTTTTGAGCAACGGATTTGCAGATGCCCGCAGAGGAGAATCTTCGAGAATGTTGAGGGAGTCTTCTAGATTCCTTGGAGGCTGAAATTTCCCAGATCCAGAATGCAACCAACTTTATACTCATTCTTCTCAGAATTACACAAGGATCTAAATGGAGAGATCAATTTTCTGATTTGAATTGCAGATCTCCAGTCAATCCAGAAGAGGGAATCTTTGGAGAATCACGGGGGAATCTAAAATATTCGTATAGGCCCAAATTTTGCCGGAGTCCGAATTCGACAAATGGATAGTCGATTTTACACCTCTCGGCGATAGAAACTGAGTAATGCATTTAGTTTTTGCAGCTGGGCCTTCTATTTTTCAGCGATTTTCCAGATTGGAGCGACAATATCAGATTTCAAAGCATGGACAATCGATTCTATGCCATTCGACGCCAGGATTTCGATGGTGCATTTAGATCCAACAGCTGAGTATTCTATTCTTCAACCAGCATCAGAGTTGAGGTATATGAAGTGTTGTTGTCATGTACTTCTTTGATGATTTGCTGTGAGATGTACTATGTTGTTTCGATTCTTGCTTTATGTATGATGCAGAATCGTTGTGTCTATTTCATGTGAGATGTATTCATCACAGATTGTTATGTAGTTTTTGATTAAAATCCCTTTGTTGCCATGATGGCGGGATACTCATTGTCACCATGAGTGTTTTGGTTGAGATCCCTTTGATGCCATGATGTCGGGATACTCATTGTCACCATGTGTAATATTATGTCATACTGATAGGAGGTCAATTGTGAGTGGTAGTTCCTGTAGCGGAACGCCTCATGGAGAGACTTTGCCACTCATGTAGAGGGCGCATCTCCTTGAATGACATAAAACATAGTCCATGTACATCTTCACCATTTCCAGCATTGAAGGAAGCAGCCAACACCATCTTGACACGTGGCCCGAAGCCGTAGTCCACACTGGACGAACTTTGTTATCAATGTCTCTTGTTTATGATTTGATGATCGTCATTATGTTTCCATTTGCTTAAGCATACATATATGTTCATTTATGATCTTATAAAATGCAATTCTAACTACATCATGGAAGCAAAAGATCTTGGTTAAATCCAAAAGTTGAGTCAACTTGGATTAATGCTAGCATCCACAGACTATTTTTCTCAATGCTATGCCAACATCCTCAGGATTTGAGCCACTTTTTCATGCCCAGAGCCTAGATCACTGCCCATAATTGAATGACACCTTCAGAACAAAACGATAACAAGGAAACAATGATGCAAATGAAAATACTTGAACAAGCCCTTAACCAAACCTCTACTAGCCATGAAATCCATTTCATCAAACATGTCACGAATATGTAATCTACAGGTGTAAACAATAGATTTAAGCTTAGGGCTCTGATACATATCTGAGAATCACTATGAAGCATTGTTACCTCATATCATTTGTTGCATTATCATCTATTAGGTCATAAATACATTGTTCATTTATTTACAAGTAGAGACATGATGAGAGCCATACATAGCTACTGTCATAAAAACATATACATAACCAACATAACAACAACATAAATACCATGAATACATCAACCATAAAATCCACATATAAGCCATAGATTAAAAATTTTGTGTATTCAATAAAACTAGTCCACAAACTCACATAATAACCAATTACAACTTCAACATAGTTTTTGCTCATATCCAAGTCTAATGATACATTTTTACGGTGTGATCTTGGAATAATTTCATTTATGGAGTTTGATTTTGGATTTTTTATAGACTTTCATTTCAAAATAATATTTATGACTAAATTTTAAGAGCAATATTGTCCATGTAGTGGATAATAACTTTAATATCTAATCTTTACTCATAGTTTTATGTTTTGCACTAGAAAGTTTGAAATACATTATATAAATTAAGAGATTTCTATGTTGATTGAAGATTTTGTGTATTTAATAAAAGTGCTTCACAAACTCACATAATAACCAATTACAATTTCAGCACAGTTTTTACTCATATCCAAGTTTAATGATGCATTTTTATAGTCCGTTCTTGGAATAATTTCATTTGGAATTTGATTTTGGAATAATTTTTATGGATAAATTTAAGAGTAATTTTTTCCATATAATGGATGATAACTTTAATATCAAATCCTTACTCAGAGTTTCATGTTTTGCGCTAGAACGTTTGAAATGCATTATATAAATCAATAATTTTTTATGTTGATTAAAGATTATGTGTATTCAATAAAATTATAAACAAATCTTAAATTATAGTTTTATGTTTTATAATAACAAGTTTCAAATGTATGATTTAAATTAAGTTTTATTTTATTTTATTTTATGTTAGACGTTGGGTAAATCTATTTGATGGGATCACATCTGGCTCTGGCTAGTTTATTAGCAGAGCCTAATTATGAAGAAGTCTAAGAGAATTGAACCATGACTTCCCATTAGGGAAGTGCTTTTAGCTGCTGGAATTCCACTAATTAAGCTGATCATCAGGGCCAAGTTTTTAATATGTAAATTTAAAATTCTGGATATTTAATAAACTAAACATCATCTAAGCCCAGTGAGGCCAGTTGGTGATGGTCAGTGAGAGAGGACATTGGTTCCCGAGTCTCTTGTGCAAGTCCTCCTCGGTGAAAATGTAATCAAAGTGATAAAAAAACAAATATATCTAAATAATGAAAAAAAAAAAACTGAACATCTATACATTTAATGAACAGTGAATAAAATTAATGAACTAAATATCTATACATTCAATAAACACCGAATAAAATCAACAATTAAGTTTACTAATTTATATCCATTAAATATCCAAATTTACAATTTACCTCTAGAAATAAATTATGTATATCATTTAATTTAATTTAAAACTATCTATGTACAGTTCAAGTTTTTGTAGAAATTCCAAATCTAAAGTACATCAACTCAAAAATAAATTATGTATATCATTTTATTTAGAATCATCCATTAAGTTCAGGGTTAGTGTAGAAATTCCAAATCTAAATATATCAATTCAAATAAATTATATATATTATTTTATTTAAAACTATCTATAAAGTTTAAGGTTAGTGTAGAAATTCCAAATAGGAAACAGTATTTGTCAATTTCTAAAATTTATCTCTTTTGGTCATTTTAGTACATCATATTAACCCGTAAGAATTTTTTTAATTGTATTTGACAAGCAAATCACCCAATAATATTCAGTCAAATTCCCTCTCAGGGCTAGGCTTGTATCGAATACAGTGTATCCATAGATATCCAGGTCACAACACAACGATTATGTCAAAATTTATTCAGTACTGATAATGCTGACATTGGTGTTGGTACAAGCATTTTTCATGGAGTTTTTACTTCAGTCTGGTTATAGAATTTGACTGTTTGAAAATGTGCAGTCTCCAAAAACATAAATGATCATTAAATAATCATTTCTTGAATGGATGAATTAATTTAATTTTATTAAAGCCGTGTGAATGGAAAACAGAGCATGATTGTCAGCATAGACATTTTTAATGGAGTTTGAATAAATGCTATGTAAGTGGGGAGCCCGGAAACGCAACATATTTTAATCTTAATCTTTAAAGGATCAATTAAAGTTGTTTAGTGCCCAAGTCAACTTACAAATTGAAGACTCACTAACTTGGGTAAATTGGAGGGTTACTATATTGTGATGAGTCCACAATGAAGAGGTCTTTATTTTATTAAAATCAGAATGTTTACTATTTTATGTTAGGCAAATAATATGTATTTTATTTTTAGTGGGATTATATTTTTATCATGTCTAATATATTATTTTGATTGGGTGGAGAGTTGAACCAATGATTTTTGTTGGATTTTCACACTCACTTTATTGGGAATCGATTACATGGACTAATCGTCACTCTGAGATCCACCCTAGGACCAATTAAACAGGTAATGATAATGGTTTGGGAGTTTACTAGTGCCCAAGCATTTTGGTGTAATGGAAAACTTAATATGGTATTAGAGCCTTGGCCTAAGTTCGATTCCTGATTTGAGTTTGAAAGAGGTGTTGGATTTTCACACTCACCTCAACTACTCTGGTACCAATTAAAAAATGTAATGATGATGATTTGGAAATTTATAATAGAAAACCTAATAACTCACATCAAGAAGTAACTTAAAAAACCACCACACATTTCAACAAAAACTTTAAAATAATAATTTAAAATTTTATTATTAAGTAATATAATGCTTATTTCTATTTAAACAAACTCTTTTTAATCTGAATTTGTTATTAATGATTAGTATAATATTCATGCTTATTGGTTACATATTAATAATTAACAGAATTCATAATTCTGAGTAAAGAACAATTTTTCACTTATATTTTGTATTTAATTCATAAATTTATTAAAAATTAGAGTTTATTTTTAATTAAAATTTTGAATACAAAATTTAATTTATAAAATTTTTAATCCGTTTTAAAATAAAATAATCAAAATGATTAGATTCCTGTAAAAATAAAAAGTGCCTTGTTTTTAAAATTACAATCATTAAAAAAAAATGAAAGACTGAAATATTTGGTTAAAATACAAAACACAATTCGGCTCTTTCATTTATGTTCTTGTTTTAATGCGTGATAACTGAGTTAAATGCCATGTAGTTTGTTGGCAACTAAGACCTATGCTGCAAGGGCCCACTGCATATGGTATTCGTTGTTAGAATTTAGATTTTATTTTATGCCATTCAGAGTTGGTTTCAGTATTTCCGACTTTTGTTCTTATTTGCCTTATTTAGTTTTTGAAAGGAAAAAAGTACTGGTTTTAATATTAATGGGATAAAAACCAGTGCATTTATTATAGATATGGTTTTTTTTTCGTAGGTAAGATTTAGAAATTGTATTCCAATATAGCATATTTATCTATATGTAAATTTTATCTCTTACATATTTCTGAAATGCTTTTAGTCTTTAATAGTGTCTTGCAAGAAAACATTTAAAAAAATAGTTTCTAATGTCTTGATTAGAATATATATATGATCATCATACATAAATCAAAAATAGATAAAAAACAACTACATAAGATGTTATGGTAAGCATATCATTCCTTCCTTTTTGATGTTCATATCTTTTGTGTATTTGTATTTCATGACTCCATTTTCCCATCAAGACCTTTAGACAATTTGTCAGCCTCCATATTTGCTTCCCTGTATTTATGATTTATTGTGTACTTTGTGAGGGAGCTAAGTGTGTGTTTAATCCTATTGATCCATCTAGGCGAGTCATAATCAATGTGTTCCTGTGTTCCTTCTATCAAAGATCTATAGTCTCCATATATGTTGAGGTTGTATTCCTTCTATCAAAGATCTATAGTCTCCATATATGTTGAGGCTATGTATCTGCTTCTCTTTCGCGAACCAAAGTAATCCCCATAGAGAAATAATTTATTCTCTAGTATTTGTGCTTGGTCCTCCATTCCAAGAGAGATTGGATTGTGGGTTTCCATTTAATTTAAGAACTGCTCCACACCCACACATGCCCAACTGCGTTGCACCATCAAAACATCTGGCAAGACGACTTATTGTCGAAAGAACCATACACTTGGATGTGCTTTTAGGAATGACAGTCTTCGAAGAGAGTGTTGTCATCCACAATAAAGACTTGTAGCAAATCCGAGAAGTGTCTAATGGCTGACAATAAAAAATATAGTGATTACGAGCATACCATATCTCCCAAACTATGTAAACAAGCATCTCCTTGTATTTTGTAGTATCATCATACCATAAGTTTATACTCTGTTCTAAATTAGATGCCTAGTCAATTGTTATGTGGAGTAAATTTGCAATGCGCCTCCAAACTGGATGAGTAGTTGGGCAAGTGAAAAATATATGGCCCACTCTTTCCATGGAGTTCTTACAGAATATACAATAACTTGGGCCTGAGAATCCTCTCTTCAAGAGGTTGTCCCAAGTAAGAATTTTGTTCTTCCATACGAGCCAGGAAAATAGGATTAATTTTAAAGTGAAATTCCACTTCCAGATCTTGTAGAACTATGATGCATGCTACAAATCTAATCTCTACCTTTTGTAGTAAATGTATGATTCAACCACAATAGGAGCTTGTTTATGTAATATCCTATTCCATGAGATGTTGTCTCCTCGTTCACTGAGATATAAGCATGTTTGACTAAGGCTAGTAATATAGTCTTTCCATTCAAGTGTGCTTTGTCCCTCCAATCCCATATCAACTGCATCTTTCCATATAGGGTAACCCTCATGCCATCTCTTTATTGCTATACATAGAAAGATATATCATTTTCTATGAACGATGTGCAAATTATGCACCTGTATATTCCTTTCATTGCTCATATCTTTGATGTAGTCAGTCCCAATCCGAATTTTACTACCATTGCCAAAGTCCCATGCCATCCTCATGCGCCACCAATGGAGCATTTTAATGAAGCTCTTCCATATTAAAGACCCTTTGGATCTAATGGGAGTATTATTTTTATATGACTTCTCAATGTTTGAATCTCTCAAATATTTTGTGTGCATGATGTCCTGCCAGACCCCTTGTTTATTCATGGCCCTCCAAAAGGACTTAATCAACAATATGAAAGTCCCGTGTTCCAGAAACCCCCAACCACTGAATTCCTTTGGAATTGCCAGATCAACCCACCTGTAAAGATGGTCTTTAGAAAATGTCCTTGCCTCGCTCCAGAGAAAGTTGGCTATTATAGACAATAACTTCGAGGCAATGACATGAGGGAACATGAATAAGTGTGCCCAAAATATAGTTATCTGCTACAGAACAACCTGGACAAGAATGTATATTTCCCCCAAAGTGAGATATTTGTGTGTCGAATTATTCAATTTCCTCTTATATTTATCAACCATCGATAGCCAATCCATGTTTCTATAGTTAATGGGTTTGAGATTATAACCCAAGTAGGTGAGTCCATCCTCCATAGGGGTTGTCTGTACTCTGAATAAGCTTGCGATATAGTTAATGTCCAATCTGTCGCGAAAAGAAAAATATAATATTGATTTGTTGCCATTTTATTATAGCCAAGAGGTTGCACCATATCTGATAAATATATTGTGCAATGCAGACCACTGAGATCTTAATATAATACCAAAGGTTAGAATATCATCTACAAAAAACAAGTGTGTAATGTTTACCTGTCTAAATTTATGTAAACCTTGAAATGGCCCACAAGACTGTGGCACCTTAATTTTTAAACTAAGACCATCCATGAAAAGAATAAAGATTAAAGGGGAAAGAGAGCACCCTTGTCCAAGTCCTCGTTCAACGCAGAAAAAGGTTGAGGGGAGACCATTGATCAGTACAACAAAACATACCGAAGTAATACAAGCCATGATCCACTCCAAATTATGAGATCGAAGACCAATCTTATAGAGAATGAGCTTGATATATGACCAATCCACACAATTGTATGGCTTGTGTAAATTGATTTTCATCACCACTGCCTCTTTCTTAAAGGAATGGATAGAATGGATACATTCTTGAGTTGCAACTATAGCATCATGAATCTAGTGATTACTTAAAAATCCAAATTGTTCTCTAGAAATGTGTAATGATAATACCTTATTGATGCGCCCATCAATCACTTTAAAAATAAGCTTATATAATATGTTACATATAGAAATCAACTTTTCGCACATTAAAAGTACATAATTCAAAAGATTTATTTTGTGATTTAAAAATATTGCTTCATAAGAATTGTAGAAATAAATATTTCTTTACTCGAACTAAACCACAATTGACGATATTAAAGTGATTGCTAATCACAAATGAAATTAGTTTTGTAATAAATTTGAATTAAACAAGGGTTTCATGATAGCTAGTACCTGTCTTTGAGCTTAAATATAGCTTAATTGAACAAAAAAATAACAAATATAAAGGTTTCATCACAAAAATAAAACACTTAATTAAATAAGTTTACTCATCACAAAGGTTTACTCATCCCGTAGGATATAAACACTTAATTAAATAAGTTTATTTAACAACTATAGAATAGTAAATAAATAAATAAATGAATATTTATGTTTATAAATAAATAAATAAAAATTTAACCAATATTATAATAAAACCCCTTTACCTTTCCCTAATGATTTATTAAGTTAATTTATCAACCATAGAATAATATGTAATAAAAATAAAATAGAATAACATTCTTAGTATTAAATAAATTAATTTA
>APFE031701576.1:195339-213878 GCA_000404065.3 Pinus taeda | reverse complement strand
ATGTTCCTTTCAATGTTACAATACATATTTATACATGCCGAAGCATCCAATACCATGGACTGAAAACCATAGCGTCCATAAAACATGTGCGAAAATCATGAACAAAACCATATGTGGGTCCGCCCAACCTAACATAGGGTCCAAAACCAAAATTTTCTGGGGCGTTGCCCCAGACCCCATAAAGTGGGGTTACGGGTACCCCTCAAACCCCCTGTTAACTATGTGGAAAGAATATAACACCACCCAACAAGAATGGTTGGAAATTCCATCCAATGGATGTAAAAGCTATATTTTTGAATGGAGATCTGAAAGAGAAGGTTTTTATGTCTCAACCATAAGTATTTGTTGTGTAGGGATAGGAGCACAAAGTGTGAAAGCTTTTCAAATACTTGTATGGCCTCAAAAAAGCACCGTGATCCTAGTACAAGAAATTGACTTAGCATATTTTGAAACTAAATTTCAAACACTATGATATTGATGATGTAACTTTATTTGTCAAGAAAGTTGGAAAAATAATTGTATATCTTGTGGTGTATATAGATAATCTACTAATGACAGGGAACAATGAAAATTATATTACATCCATAAAGAAATAATTAAGGAAAGGTTTTGAAATACTAGTTTTGGGATATGTTCACGACTATCTTGGTATTGGAGTAACCCAACATCCAAAGTTTATAGTCCTCTATAAAAATAATTAAATTGGAGATTTGTTGAACAAATTTGGCATGGTTGAGTTCAATCCTTTGACCACTCCAATGGCAAAAAATTTAAAGCTCACATCCACAGAAGGAAATGAATTTGAGGATGCAACAAAGTACAAACATCTTGTAGGAAGTCTCAACTACTTGAGTACTACCAAACCAAACATTTCATTTGTTGTTTGAATCCTCTCCGGGTTTATGAAAAATCCTTGTGAGGGTAATTAATATGTTGGAAAAAGAGTTCTAACATATTTAAAGAGAACTCAAGACTTTGGACTCAAGTATACACATGTGGATGAATTCAGCTTGACTAAATGCTTTGATTCATATTTTGATGGAGACAAAGACAATGGAGTATCAACTTCAGGTTATGTTGTGATTCTTGGATTAGGAGTTGTCTCTTGGAGGTCACACAAAAAACTAGTTCTAGAAGATTCTACAATTGAGGAAAAATATGTGGCAGTTATAGAAGCAACGAAGGAAATTGTGCTAGTCAGGAAAATTCTAGAATATTTGCATGAGAAACAAGTGCATTCTACTCCTCTTTTGATTGACAATACTTCTGCAATAAAATTGGCCAAGAACCCAAAATTCCATGATCAAACCAAGCATATCAATATAAGTACCATATGGTTCGACATCATGTTGAGGCCAAGACTATTCACCTGCACCATTATTCCACAAATGAGTAGATTGCAGATATCTTCACCAAAGTGCTTGGAAGAGAAAAAAATGAAAGATTTAGAATGATGCTTGGACTCACCATCATCCCTTCAGATTAAGGGGGGGAATGTTGGCACCTAATATTAAATAAGAGAACAAATTAGACGAAGAGACATTCAAGTACAAATTCCAATAACCTCCCTCTTCTAGTATAAATTAATGATATTTATTAATGAAATCACTCATTCATGTAGTTACCCGAGCTTGGACTGACATAAATACAACCAACAATCATTTATTATCATCAGAGTTTACCAAGGCAGGATAATTTGGACCTGATCCAGGGAATGGCGAGGATTTGAATTCACAGTGAACATGCCCCTCCATTTGTGCCTACCTAGTTTCTAGATGGTCAAGTTTCTCCTGCATGTGTTGTTTCCCTCTCTAAAGGCCGACCAGACTATCATGCATCTTCCCTGTGTTTCTTTGAATGTGGTTCATGAATTCAATAGTACCATCATGATCATCTTGCTAGGCCCAGTTGAGCTGGTGCAAATAAATGCTCACTTGTCAAAGGATACTAACATTGCCTTCTACCAAGGAGGAATTTTTCGTAGAGGGAATGGAATGAGATGGCAAAGGGTCAATAGTGCACCCTGCCCCTTCTCCTAATACTGTTGCCTTCCAGGAAATACCCTCATCTCCATTCCTCGGTGCATCCAACCTTGTTGAGGATGCATAGTTTTCCGCACACTTTGACCGTCTTATCCCTGGGGTAAATCGACTCTATAGAACCAACTAATGCGACTCAACAAGCAGTGATTATACTTCTTCCAACTAGTGACCACAATCGTCCATGAACCCCGGTATAAACATTTTTTACCAAGGTTACCCTTGCAAACCACCACAAACAACACTTAAGCTAGCAAGAAAACAATAACCAAAACGTCGCTAACCAACTTGATGCACATGGAAGATACACCCACGCACCACCCCATGAGTGACAAATATATCTTGAAAACTTGGTCTTTTAAAACCACAATAGTAACTGACGAAACATGTTCCATTCTTTCCCAGAGACAACTAACCCCCATACACCTAGAATCGATAATGCTCACACCACCTAAACATCCAAAGAAGTAATTCGTGACCCAATAGTAACCTCTAGATGTCCTCCCTTACCCAATGCAGACAAGAGAGGAAACAATATACATCATTTTCCTGATGACCCCTTTATCCTAATAGACCCAACAAAACTGGAATCTATGAACAAACAAATAATTATCACAGAGTGCACAACTAGGCCGAGAAATTTATACGTGGTATGAATAACCGACAACAACTCCAAAAAGAAGTTGAAAGGACCTACAATAGTAATATATCCTAAATATTACTCAATTAATTTCCCATCGCACAACACAAGTTCGAAGTTCCTCCTATCCTTGCACGTGAACTCCTATGCTCTCTGGTTCTCAAAGATAGTTTCTCTCAGAATTCTCCCTCTTGTTTGTGGACAAGGATAGAGAGCCTTCCCCTTTGAGTGGTCCTCCCTATTTGGCTCTCAAACATTTTGATTGTCTAGCCTGTTTCCACCCATTTTACTCAGGTACCCCATATGTCATTGAACTAACCACCATCCTCTCTTATGGCACGTAAGTGAAATGTCTAGCGTGAATGCCATTAATTGCCACCCTGAAGTGGCTTGGGATTGGGCATGGGCATGCATGCTTCCCATATACTGCATAATTATTAACATTATGTCAAGATGGGGTCGTAGGGTGGTGATCCCACTCCACATTCCCGGATGCCCTCTGATTAGTCACCCTCACTAGTGTATTCAAGTCAATTTCCAATATCTTCATCAACTATTTGGTCTAGATGTATATAGATAAGACCATTCATGAGAATGAAAAATGTAAATATATTTTACAACTTCCCAATTAGCTAGAAGATCAACCACTTTATTACCAGATCTACCGTGAATGGGAAGAGATCACATAGGAAAAGGATAATAGCAGGGACATAATATGAGACACTAATAGCTCCAACCACCAACTATTAACAACTTTATATTGAAAAATGTAGCAAGAAATTCTCAATTTTATTTTTCCTTGATTAAATTAAGAAAATTTGAATTTCCATATCAGCAAACATGTTGGATGCAGTTAATTTGTGTGACATTGCTTGTGTCACCTAGTTTACTTAGTAAATTTGAGTTAGAGGAGTTAGATTTCAATTAAGCATGTGTGATTTCTAATTTGTAACAATCACGGTCAATTATTTCAAGTTGTTTTCAGTTAAAATAGTGTTAATTATTGTAGGAACTAGTGGAACGTCAGTTGTGCAGTGGGACTTTATTCAAACTCAATGATCATCTAGTTAATTGATCAATCAACCCAAAATAGCTAGTTCAATTAGATAATTCGAGTTCCCTAGTTATGGTGGAGATTCCAAGGTAGTGTAACATCAGTTGTAGACTAGTATTAAGTGTATGGGTGTTGCATGCAGTTAGATGATCAACCTTGAGAATTCCGCAATCCATTTTGGAAAAAATCCTAAATAACAGGGGCCTAATTTCTCAAGGAATTGTGCAAGGAAATAGGGGCTCAAGCAGAGGGAGAAATTGACTAAGTTTAGGTCAGAGCTTCTTAGTGAGAAAAGAGATAGGTGATTCACTTGTAGGTTGTGCTTAGTTGAGCAAATAAATTGTAATACATCTCTATTCATCAGATTAATGAAAGTAGGAAAATGGGTTTTTATTATATTTCTTTCCACTAGAAAAATACTATGTGCATGTGTGTTATTTCTCATTGCATGTTTGTGATTTATGTTATAAATTGTGAATTGAATTTCGCAAAGTAGTAGATTAGGTTTATGTATTGTGATTTTGATTAAAATTTCATGAGTGATTGCAAATATTACCGATAATTTCTACATCGTATTAGAGCAGGATTCATAGTAGAATAAGAATTTCGAAGTTTTTTCTTAGGAGGATTGAATTTATAGTTCAGTGTAGTAGGATCTCTTCAGAGTTGAGAATATTACCTTCAATGGGTTCACGATAGAGTATGCCTTGGAAGGCACCTCTAATTTCATCGCATGGAAGGATCACATGGAGGTAGTATTGGATGACAATGGCTTGCTATAATACATCAAGATAGGTTTTGCAAAACCACAAGAATCTGATGCCCAAAACCTTTCTCAGTGGAATAAATATGTAGCCAAGGTGAGGAGAATAATATTGGAGGAAGTACGGGATCACATTGTCTCAAATCTCCATAGGAAATACACTCTGTTTGCAATGTGGAAAGCATTGATAGAATTTTTCGAGAATAAGTAGTGACCAAAGGAAGCTAGTGCTCAAAGATAAACTTCGAAATATCAAGATGCAAAAGAATGAATTATTCCGCAGTATCTGAGAAGGTTCACACTTTATCATGATGAACTTGGTGGGGTTGGTGTTAATGTTGCAGAAGATGACTTAGTAAGCCTAGCCCTGCTAGGCCTTCCCAAGAGCTGGCATAACTACCAATATTCAGTGAACAAGAGGGAGAAACTACTGAATTTGGAACCCTTATGGTCTGATTTTGTAGAGGAGGAAATAAGGCAGAATACTAGAGATGGGACTTCATCCAAGGGTGAGGATGAAGAAAACTTTTCATTGGTTGGAAAAGGGAATAAATCTTAGACCAAAACAAAATCTAGCCAAAGGGGAAAGAAGAAAGATTTGTTAAAAATTAAATGCTTCAATTGTCATGAATTTGAGCACTATGCCATGAAGTATCCACACAAAAATGAAAGCAAGGAGACCTCAGGAGGAGCAACAAGTGAATCCTTGGCTTCATAGTTCGAGCTTGAATTTACCCTTATCACATTCAATATGGCCATACAAATTATGGGGAGTGTGTGGTACTTGAACTAAGGTGCCTCGTTTCACATGAAAGAGTGTAGAGAGTTTTTCAGTGACCCGGAAGAGAAAGATATCTAGATGCACACTGAGCTAGGATACAACGAAAGGTATAGCGCAAACAATATTGGTACATTCACCATTCAGAGGGAGTCAATCTCCCCTATAAGGCTGAAGGATTTCATGTTCGTTTCAGGCCTAAAGAAAAATCTCATCTTTGTTGCAGTTTTGGAATGCCGTGGTTATGATGTGATTTTCAGCAAAGGAAAATCATTCCTGAGACACATATCCATGGGACAGGTGAAGAAGACTGAGGTGAATGAGAAGAACCTATATAATCTAGATGTGGAAGACTGTGTTTCATTAAGCACTAAGGTGGAGAAAGTGCAAGGTCGCGATGTCGATGAACTTTCACATAGAATACTTGGCCATTTGCATCATGGCATCTTGAAGATTATGCAGCAAACAACCATTGTCCTCTCCAAAGGAGCACTTGAGCATTGAGATGTATGCAAATGATGTACCTTGGGGAAGTACACAAAATCCACATGTAGTCTTGGATAGGATCCAATATGATTTCTATGGACCTTTCTTGGAAACCTCCACTGCTAGACACAAATATTTTGTCATTTTTATTAATGACTTCTCAAGGAAGTGTTGGATCTTCTTCATGCGGAAGAAAGATGATACATTCTCCAAATTTCATATAATTCAAGGCACTAGTTGAGAAAGAAACTAGCAAGAATGTGAAGGCTCTCAGGATTGATAATGAAGATGAGTACATGTCAAATGAATTCAAAAAATTATGTGTGAAATAAGGCATTCGACGAGAGTCGACAACACCCCACTACTGACAACAAAATGGGGTGGCTGAGAGAAAGAACTGTAGAATTGTGGGAGTAGTGAGGGCGTTGTTGCATGACCAAGGCGCACATCTACGTTTGTGGGTTGAAGATTATAACACAAAAGTCTATTCGTAGAACCTAAGACATCATCAGATTCTGGGCATGATTACAATGGAGGAAGCTTTCTCGGGGAGAAACTCAGATGTGTCTCACTTCAGTAATTTTGGAACCTCTGTTGATTGCCATGTCTCCATTGAATCAAGGAAGAAGCTTGAGCCGACAACATAATTGGGGGTATTTATGGGTTACACAAAAACTCTCCACATCTACCTTGTGTACGTGACATCCCTCAGAATGACAGTTTTGCAAAGGGATGTAAAGTTTGATGAGGGGAAAGTGAGCTAGTGCTCTCTTGATAGGAAGGTTCAGATCCCGCCAAAAGAGGAGCTTTTAGCTCCAAATGAGGAGCCTCACAAAGTTGTGGAGCATCCACAAATTGAGGAGAATATAGTGGAGGCATCCACTCAAGCATAACCATCTAAATAAGGTAGGAAAAGAACCAGGGAAGTTGATATACTTGTGCAGGATCGAGGAAGAATGTGGGAGCTCCTTCAAATATGTGCAATAAGAGAAGGTCACATGATCGGTACACTAGCTACATGACTCTAATGACTGAGCTTGTAGAGACTGAGCCATCCTCTTTCAAGGAAGAAGTAGAGAAACCTATATGGGTTTACACAATGGTGGAGGAATACAATTCCATTGTAAAGAATAATGTATGGGAAGTGGTCCCAATACTAGCAAATAAATCAGTAGTGGGTTCTAGGTGGATCTTCAAGGTGAAGCATGTAGTAGGAAAAAGCATAGACAAGTATAAGGTTAGATTTATGGCCAAGGAGTACTCTTAAGTTGAAGGATGTAAAACCCTCCTCCCACATCTACCCATCTAACCATCCAACTGGGGCAAAAATGTGATGGAGAGTTATTATGATATGCTTCAATTCCCTATGTGCCAGTTAAGGAAGTGAAACAAACAGAACAAAACAACACAAACCTTCCAGACCCACTACAGAACCCCCGGGAGCAATCCAACCTTCCAAGTGACTAACCCCTGAGACAAACTAATTGTTTACCTCATTAATCCCCTAGTCACTCCCATGACATGGGCATGAATGCGACTGGGATCCTCTAGTCACTACCACAACATAGGTATGCCTACAATTGGGGACTTTCCCAAGCAGTTATGTGCATGTGACTTTGAATTTTGGGCCACTTTTTTAGGCCCAAGGCTGAGGTCACTGCCAAGAACTCCATGACAGTTACAGAAATGAAATATAACAATGGAATATTGATACAAATGTAATTACTTGAAAAAGGACTTGATTGAACCCCTACCAACCATCACATGCATTTCATCAAACATGTCACAAAGATGAAATCTACAGGTTTAAACAACAGATTTGGGCATAGGGGTCTCATACTTATATGAGAATCACTAAGAAGCATTGATGCGTCATCACAGTAACTACATTACCATCTATTAGGCCATATAGTCATTGTACATTTAGTGATTAACCAAAACATGATGAGAGGCATACATTTCCACTGTCATAAAACTCATTCATAACTAACATATAACCAAAAGAAATATCAAGGATATAACAACCATATAAACCACGTATAAACAAGTATTTTTACCCATAAAATACCAACGAGAAAGAGATATCTTATTGATGATTTCATAGGCCAAAAAAGTATGAGACTTCCACGAACCACCCAACCATAGACTAGGTTGAACCAAATATTTCTTTCAGCCAGTCATCCCCATGCCATATTCCAAGCATTAATTTTGGATCTCATAAAACACATCAATCAAAACCATCTAGGGCTTTTAGAGGCAAAACCACCTCAACCCTCAACAAGTGATTCCATTTCATGGTCAGACGTCACTAACCATCACCAGATAGGTCTCTACCCAAGCTATACAAGGCTCCACAACGTTTGTTACGACCAGGGCTTCTAGGACTAGTAACTCAATCCACAACTATTGTCGGGCTTCTAGATCGTTTTTCCAACTAGGGCTTCTAGGAATAGTAACTCAACTGACCAAGGGCTTCAAGAGCGTTTGTCTAGCTAAGGCTTCTAGGACTAGTAACTCAAACCAAGTTGTTATAGTGATTCTAGAGCATTTATCCAACCAAGGTTTCCAGGAACAAGTAGCTCAACCCACAACCAAAGGCACAAGAAAACCAACGAGAAAATAGAAGTAAAACCCACAACACCATGGCTATACAAGAAACGAAAAGGCTACAAAAAACCATTGCCAATCTAGGCAATCCTCCATGCCAATGACAGATCATAACCAAGAAACTACATGCATATTCCATGCATGCCAAAATTAGTGAGGAAAACATACATGCAACTTGGTACTTGCAATAAAAAACCATTGTAGTTGTTGATCTTGATGTCCTCTTGCACTTTCCTGCTCTCCCTTTGCCTTCTTGCTCCAAAAATCCAAATATGTCACTCTCCTCCAAGAGTGATCCAATAAAACTCTAAGTGTCCAAGAGTATGGGAGAGATAGAATAGAGAGAGAGATCCAAAACTGAACTGACAAAAGTTTGTGAACTGAACCTCAGAAGCCTTTTTATTATTGAGGCCTCTATTTTCTTCATTTTCCATTATTTTCCTTCATTTTCCTCCTCACATGAAACCTGTGACCTTTCACCTCCCTTTTATCCTAATTTCCATTATTTTCATAAATAAGATTCCAATAAATGCCACTCTTCCTTTCCAAAGCCTTATCCATTTTCGTTGTCAATTTCCTTAGCCATTAATTAACCACAAGTGATCCCCATCACTACATTTCTCCCAACATTCAGCTCAGAATATGTGTCTCATGACCAAGGTCTTATTTTACCTTTGTTAATTTTTACATGGATTTTTAACCAGGGATGTTACAAAACCCTCCCCCTTGGGGGAATACCATCCTCGGTGTTCAACGACACCTACAACCACAAAACTGTGGAAAAAAAAAAAAAAAAAAAACAAAACACAACTACACTTGGAGCTTTATAACTTAGCTCGTTGCAGTATTTACAATGATCAACCTATTGAGAAGCAAACCAACAAGACAACCATAATGACATGACACCCATACCGCTTATTGGAGATTTATAACGTAACTCATGGAAGTATTTACATTCATATACATATGTACATATGCCAAAACATCATACCAAAACACATACTGAAGAAATATACCAAAACATTCGCTCAACCAACGAATAGAGAAGTATACATAGCCTGCATCTGATTTTCCATCTCCCGTGTAGCTTCATCGGTCCCAAAGTGCTTCCATTGCACTTTAACCTTCTCGATTCTAGAGCATTAGCATCTTTCTCTACAAAATGCACTAAGCCTCCGACTGAAATTCTCCTTCTGGCTCCACCTACAATATAGACCCTATCAATCATATGATCAACATATTTAACATACTTCTTAAGCAATGACACATGGAAATCATCATGGAATTTCACTGTCAGAGGTAGTGCAATTCGATTGGCTATTGGTTGAATCCTCTCAATAATCCTGAAAGGTGCATAAAACCAAGGTGCCAACTTGGCACACAATCCAATCCACAAGGAACTCTTCTTCAGCTTGATGTGCAAATACTCCTGCTCCCTAACCTGAAACTCCTTACACAACCTGCTCCGATCTGGATAGCTCTTTTTCCTATCCTGTGCTTCTTTCAGATTCTTCTTGATTACCTACATTTCCTGTTCCATTTCTGCCAACATGTCCAATCGAATCAACACCCAATTAACTAGATCAATCCAACTGATGGGAGTATTACATGTCCACCCATACAATGCCTCAAACAAAATCATCCTCAAATATTCATGATAGTATTACCTATTATTGTAAGAAAACTCTACCAGTGGAAGATACTCTTCCCACTTCCATTGTTGGTGCATCACATTCATCCTCAACATGTCCTTTAATATCTTGTTGACCCTATTTGTCTGTCCATCTGTCTGCGGATGATAAGATGTACTGAAGGAAAATTCTATAACCAACCCTACAAACAACTCCTTCCAAATCTTAGAAGTGAACTTCACATCTGTGTCTGACACAATATTTTGTGGAACATCATGCAATCTGACCACATCTCTGATGAAGACCTATGCTACATCATTCGCTAAGTATATAGAATTCATTGTAATGAAGTGGGAAACCTTTGTCAACTTGTCCACCACAACCATGATGGAATCATGTTGCCTAGATGTCCTCAGTAAACTTGTGATAAATTCCATGGAAACGATCTCCCATTTCCACTCTGGAATCAGAAATAACTGTAGTAGTCCACTTGGATGCTTACACTTTGCCTTCACCTGCTGTTAATCCAAACATCTAGCCACGAACTTTGCCATGTCTCTCTTCAAATTTGGCCAATAGTAAAACTTATTCACTATTTTCAATGTCTTCTGATAGCCTAGGTGACCTAAATATGGTTTCACATGAAACTACCTCAAGGTCACCTTCTTGATCTCACTATTTTCTAGTACATATATCATGTCTCTAAACCTAACCAATCCATCTGCTGTGAAACAATACTCCACATCATATGCACCTGCACCTATACTTGTACCACTACCTATACATGTACTTGTATCTGTACTCTGTTGTAGTCTATGCCTAAGCTCCATATACCTAATATCTGCTAACCTACCTGTAAGATCCTATATTGTAGATATGTCACATAGGAGCTCATAGCTACTATATAATTCACCTGTACCCATGTTCTGAGAGCATCTGCAACTTTGTTCTCTTTATCTTTAATATACCTGATCTCAAATTTGAACTCACTGATCGTGGCCAACCATCTAGCTTGCCTGACATTCAGATTCAGTTGGTTAAATAGATACGGCAATACACTATGATCACTCATCATTACAAATCTTCTTCCCATAATGATTGATGCCAACTCGAGATCATGTGTTGGGTAGTTCTGCTCGTGCTCATTTAGTTTATGTGACTCATATCACACTACCTGTCCTTCCTGCATAAAGACTCCACCAAACCCTCCCTTGCAAGCATCTGTATATACCATAAAATCTTTTTCTGGATCTTTGATCTTTAGTGACTGGAGCACGTGTCAACAACTGCTTTAACTGCTCAAAATTGGTTGCACATTCCTCATTCCATTCAAACCTATTCCTTTCCTTTGCAATGATGTGATAGGATAAACAATCTGTGAGAAGTTCCTCATGAACCTCATGTAGTACCCTGCTAACCCCATGAAGGATCTCACCTCATCCATGTTCCTAGGAGCTGCCCATTCTGTGATAACTCTTACCTTTTCTGGGTCCATTGTTATGCCTTCCTTGGAAGCCACATGTCCCAAGTAATGTACCTCATTTTGCTTAGCATACAATTGATTCTCTCTTAACAATCTCAATACTGTTGCTAAGTGTTCGACATGA
This sequence comes from Pinus taeda, assembly GCA_000404065.3. Taxonomy (NCBI): domain Eukaryota; kingdom Viridiplantae; phylum Streptophyta; class Pinopsida; order Pinales; family Pinaceae; genus Pinus; species Pinus taeda. Next base: position 202,273 of record APFE031701576.1, on the reverse strand, counting down.
TCTTCTTCATGTTTAGAATATACCAATATATCATCAATGAACACAGTAACAAACTTGTCCAAATAAGGATGCAACACACTATTCATCAAGCACATAAAAGTCACTGGGGCATTATTCAAACCAAATGGAACTACAAGAAATTCATAATGTTCGTACCTAGTCCATAAAGTTTTCTTGTGAATGTCATCTTCTTTAATGCGTACCTGATGATATCCAGATCTCATATCAATCTTCGAGAAAAATGTTGCTCCTTTCAACTGATCGGACAAGTCATCAATCCTTGGAAACATATACCTATTCTTGATGGTCATTTTGTTCAACTGCCCGTAATCAATGTAAAACCTGAGAGTACCATCCTTCTTCCTCACAAATGGTATCAGTGCACTCCATGGTGATACACTTGGCCTAATGTATCCCTTGTCCAACATTTCCTTCAATTGTAGCTTCAAATCCACCAACTCTAGAGTGCTCATCCTATAAGGTGACTTAGAAGTTGGTGCTTCCCCTAGTACCAACTTAATAGAAAAGTCTACTTCTCGGCGAGGTGGCAACTCTAAAATCTCCATAGGAAATACATCCTGAAACTATTGTAGAATTGGGTACCTGCTCAAAACATCTGCATCCTTAACTTCCTTACCTTTTTCACTAGAAATATGAATTGCAAATAACACACACCCTTTTCTACGACCATGCTTTACTTGCATAGTTGTCACCATACACACGCTTTTCTACGACCATGCTTTTCTACGACCATGTGTTAAGGTAGGCATACCATTCAAATTAAATGCACAAGCTCTTACGCAATGATGAACTCACTTATTTGTACTTGTAGCCAATTGCACTAACCAAAAATTTGCATGTACTTATTTATTCAAACCACACTTATCCACCAGGTCAGGATTAACATAACTATAATTAGATCCAGGGTCAATGAAAACAGAAACAACTTGATCACAAATCTTACTATCCATCTTGATAATAGATACCTAGTGATCTGCCTACCTGTTATCTAGCGCTGCATAGATCCTAGGAATACTCTATCCAACATCTCCCATTTTTTGTGACTCCTAAGCACTGTAGATCTGTGGTCTACCACCTTGATTTTGTGGACAATCTCTCATTTGATTCTCTCCTCCACAAGTCCAACACTACAAAGGATTCCAGTCTTCATCCTTATTTTGCTCCTCATATTGAAGTCCTTGTCCTCTACCAGATGTATTGAACTTAGTAGGTGGTGCACATTCTCTTTATTAATTGTATCTTGAGGTGTTGCTCACTTTTTGTCCCATTTTAGTTTGTTCTTATCATTACCCTTCTAATCTGGCTTAGTCTCAGATCCACGCTTTGATTGCTCGTAATAATGCTTTAACTTATGTATGGCCTCCTCCAATGATCTAGGCTCATCGAACTCAATCCTATCTTTGAATGCTATCGAAAACCCACTAATGAATCTCTGAATCTTTTCCTTCTCCTCCTTGAGGTAAGGCACATACCTCAGTAGCTCCAAGAATCTGCTAGTGTACTCCTCGTTGGTCATAGATATCATCTTTATCTCATAAAACTCCTTTGCCTTATCATCATAGTAAATATCATCTCGAACTCACTCCAAGTCAGCTCCTCTTCATAAATATCTCTGACGTTATTTACATCTTCCCACGAGATATCTGCTTTACCTTTAAGACTGCATGTAGCTATTATGGCTTTCATGTTCTTTGAGTAATCATGCAATCTAAAGAACTTATTCATTCCAATCAACCATGCTTCTCCATCATGTGGCTTCTTCATCTCTCCATAAAATGTAGATGGCTTTTATTGCTTAAACACATCCAAAAAATATCCCTTCTCACTCCTCTTGTAAGGATTATAATGATGACAATCATGACAGTTGTCATAACCAAAACAAGAATAGTACGTGTGTATATCACCTCACTTATCTGTAGTGACCAAGAACTTCCCATCTCTGATCATGTCATCTCTATCCGACCTGTACCCACCAAGAGACCTACTTCCATATGCCCCATTAGTTTTGTCCTCTTGTTCATGGTTGATCCGAAGAGGCACATGTTGCTACAAATATGACAAACTCTAAAGGATTACTACATTAATATCTGCTTGTTTCTCCTGTGCCTGTATGATTCTATCATTATCTTCTTTGAAACTCCTTAATTTTGCCTTCAAGCTTCTCAATGTGTTTGCTAAGTTAGAATAATTCCCAACACCACGCTACAAATATAATCCATAAGGAGAATCACATGAACTGTAGTATACCATCTTGCTTTTCATCTTGATCTATTTCCTGCAAGGCATCTTATGTCATCTAAACGAAATCATAAACAAACCAACGTACCATAGCATCATTAAGGGAGGATATATCCTGCAAGATCAACCAATCAATGTAATACATGTATAAACATAATCATAACAACATGTAAATATGTAGCATGTAGATATAAAAAAATATAGAAATCATTCCAACTATAGTCCAGTCATCAATGCACGACCATATCAATCAGATACCATGACTTCATGCATGAAAACAACAACCATACCAATGTACACTTGACATGCATAAACAATGCATAACCAATCATACACTCATGACAACGCATCCCACAACAATACCATCAACCTTCACATGGTGACATCACTACCACCATGATCAACACCATGCATGTGCAACAAGCACATAGACCACAAGTATAAGGAATGCATATGCAACTGACATGAATGCATGACCAACACACTTCCCATGCAATCTGAGGGGTGAACCATGCTCTAATACCACTCTATAACACCCTCCTACCAAATCTACCCAAGTAACTGAACAACCAGGGTAAACATGTGACGAAGAGTTACTATGATATGATTCAACTCCATGTGTTAGTTAAGGAAGTGGAACTAATGAAACAAAACAACATAGACCTTCCAGACCCACTACAGAACCCCCAGGAGCCCTCCAACCTTCCAAGTGACTAGCCCTTGAGACAAACTAACTTTTTACCTCATTAATCCCCCAGTCTCACCCATGACATGAGCATGAGTGCAACTGGGACCCTCCAATCGCTCCCACAACTTGGGTATGCCTGTGACTAGGGACTTTCCCAAGCAATTTTGTGCTTGCTAGTTCAACTTTTGTGCCACTTTTTCAGGCCCAAGGCTCAGGTCATCGCCAAAACCTCCATGACACTTCTAGAAATGAAAGGCAACGACAAAATAATGATACAAATGTAATTACTTTAACAAGTACTTGATTAGACCCCTACTATCCATGACATGCATTTTGTTAAACATGTCACAAAGATGCAATCTGTAGGTTTAAACAAAATATCTAAGAATAGGGGTCTCATACTTATCTAAGAATCACTAAGAAGCATTGATTCCTCATCACAATAACTGCATTACCATCTATTAAGCCATATATTCATTGTACATTCAGTGATTAACCAAAACATGATGAGAGCCATACATTTCCATTGTCATAAAACTCATTCATAACTAGCATATAACCAACATAAATATCAAGGATATAACAACCATATAAACCACATATAAAAGATTATATTTACCCATAAAATTCCAAGGAGAAAGAGAGATTTTATTGATGATTGCGTAGGTCAACCAGGTATGGGAATTCCTGTTGATCACAACCCAACTTGGCCTAAATTTTGGTAAAGACTCCACATTTTGAGGAGCGGAGTGGAAAGTGCAATAGAGCGCAAAGTGGACAGTACAATAGAGAAGAAGAGCACCAAGTGGACCGCTCAGTGAAGAAATTGGAATATACCGCGCAGTATAAGGGCATCGGAGTGGGTCGAAGCCCCTCCTTTTTGTAAAAGCATGTAATAAAAATAAAAGATTAATGGGTTTTGGGACCATAGCTGCTTGTTTTAGGGATTCCATGGTATTGTAACGATGTAACCCTTGATGTAATAGTATATATAGGGTCAAATCATAAGAAGAAAATCATATTGTAATCTAGATCTATGTTATGGTGGACTTTTGTGATCTATTGTTAGGAAAAAGAAGGTGAGCCTTTGCAGCTGAGTGCACAGAGGCCTGAGTCTGCAACTCAGTGCGCAAACGACTTGTCGCTGAGTGCGCAACTCAAGCACTATTTTTTGTACAAAGAATAGTTATATTATCAATAGATCTTGTGGAAGTAGTCCCACATTGGGATCTACCACAGTAAAATTGGTGTCTTTCATGTGTATATTGTGGAGCACTTGGAAGGTATGCTTTTGACAAGCAATCTAGTGGTTTTTCAATAATAATTCTAACCTTTTCTGCATTATGAGTTCAAAGAAGATAAAGGATTTTGATAAAATGTGCGAAATAGACAAAGGAAGCTCAAGTGCTAGTAATTGACGTTTTCTATGTAGGAAGACGTGGAAACAAGGGATTGTCGATCAAAAGCAAGAAGCAAAGGGAAAATAACTGCTGTCCCTCCAGCAGGGAACCAGATGCGGACAAGATCAAGCAAAATTAGAGCCGAATAGCCCAGGGAAAGAATGTAGGATGCCGAGTCGGAGAACGCAAAAAGGAAAAGAGAAGAATTGAACGATTAGCGAATCCCTCAGGATCTTTGATCCTGAGGGATCGCTGCTTTAACTTATATTTTGATTATCTAGATACCTCCGTCATTTCTGTTATATAAAGGCACCACACCATTGAGCAAAGGGGACGACTGTTTTTATGATTCTAAGTTTCAGAACAAACTGTGATCATTGAGTCTCGCTGAGACCTGACTTTGTTATACTTTTGTTGATGCGATTAATATAGAAGACTTGGTGTTCATTTCGTCTCTGCATCTGGAGTAACTTAAGGCAGTGTACCATTGGAAGCTAAGCGCTCGGCTCCGAAGGACACTTGCTTTTGTATTATTATACGGTGATTTGTGTGTGGTTTGTTTATCTCTTTTATTTAAGTAATCTGATACATCTTTTATGTGATATATTATGCTCCATTATAATTGATGTCTGAATGATTTCTTTATCTCATGTCTCTGCACTCTACCATTGGATCTATTTGAATTGCATCTTTCGGCTATCTCTGTAATAGAATGTTGGTATGAATGTTATTGTTATTAGATCCATGTGAAATAGTATTTGTGAGACTTGAAAGAAATATTACTTTGTTAAGAAACGTAGTCATATCATTCATTATTTTCAGATTGCTATAGTAGTATAGAACATACGGATGAGGATTGTTGTTCCATAATTTATTGAGGATTGCTGTTCCATTTTATTACTGTTGTTCCATTTGATTACTGTTGTTCCATTTGATTACTGTTATTCCATTTTATTACTGCTGTTCCATTTGATTACTGCTGTTCCATTTTACTGTTGTTCCATTTATTGTTGTTCCATTTCCAGACTGCTGTTCCATTTTACTTTCCACCGTTTTATTTGCCTGCCTTTGTTGTTTTTGGTGTGAGAGAAGGCATAAGGCTGTAGTGAGCCTCAGCCAGATGCTGCTTAGCTTCCAGACCTATAAGTCCATGCTCTAATTTCCTTTCTTCATCAGTTTCTAAAGGGATGGGTTATTGCTTCCGTACCCTTGACTGATCAACTGCCTCGTGTGATTCTATCTTTTGGGTTAGTTTAGTTACAACTTAGCATCTGTTTCCTTTCGAATCATTAGAACACTATACTACTGAGCATTACTTGGAAAAATAGCCTCGGATTGAGCTACTCCTTGCAATAACAAAACGTTCCCGGATTGACTTATTAATGTGGGATAATTAGAGGTGTGAGAGACCCTAGTTACAGCTCTACATTTTGGCGCCATTGCCGGGGAGGAGTAATAACCATTTTCCCTTTACAGAGTAGTGCGCAAATCTGCTGGGGGGGGTTGGATTTTAAAAACGGAAGGTAAGAACCTACGTACGGAGCATGTAAAAGCCCTGCTCCACCGTCCGCTCTCTTAGCAGAATTGCTGTTTGATAGGATTTAGTAAGTTTTTAGAGTGCATGACTAAGCAGAAAAATCTAGAAAAGAATATCAAACCCCCAGCCAAACTTGAAAAAGCCAAAGGACCGGTGACCCTTGGCCGAACAACCTTTATAGATGAAATCTACAAGAAAACTGAATCTCAGCCGTCAGTAGGCCTCAGAAAGATTAATTCTAAGCAGCCTACTAGTTTCCTTCAGGCTACAACATCACCATCTGGAGCCTTCGCTGAGGTACATAGCCAGACTGATGAACAGGACTATCAAGAATTTGAAAATTCTGTGTCAGAACGGCTGCAGGAAGGGAACTTAAGCAACCTTTGTGAAGGAGAAGGGGAAACAGGGGAAATAGAGGAACCAAGGTCTCCTTCTAGGATAATCCAGCTGTTAAACAACCCATATAAGGGGAGCGCAGCCAGAGTTAATATTGAAGGCACCCCATTCCCTCAGATAGAAATCCCAGATAAGGGAAGTGTCATTAAAACAGCCCCTGCCAAGGCCATCCCTTCTCAACCTAGGAACGCCCTCCTAGAAATTCCGGAAGGTTATTGGCACATATTCGATCCCATGGCGCAGAATTAGCCAAATACTCAAACTTCTACATTGCAATATCCTATAGTAGATTCTGCTGCAAATGCACCCATGAAGGTGATTCCTCTTCAACACATCCCAACGTTTCATGGACTCACATCAGAAGACCTTGATGCATTCTTATTCGAATTTGATGTGTTATGTAGAGGGTACGATTACACCACTGACCCCCATAAATTAAATTTGTTCCCCTCCACTTTGAAGGGAGCAGCTCTAAGATGGTTTATGGGTTTAGGTGGTGGAGTCATAAACAATTGGGAGCAAATGAAATAATCCTTTCTCAAGAAATATCAGGATTACTGTAGGTCAAGAGAACTGAAAGATGAAATTTTCCAAATGACGGCCAGACCAAATGAAACTCTAGAGGAATATGTAGAACGCTTCCAGTATAATTTA
>APFE031701576.1:146035-171402 GCA_000404065.3 Pinus taeda | reverse complement strand
TTTTCTGCATTATGAGTTCAAAGAAGATAAAGGATTTTGATAAAATGTGCGAAAATAGACAAAGGAAGCTCAAGTGCTAATAATTGACGTTTTCTATGCAGGAAGACGTGGAAACAAGGGATTGTCGATCAAAAGCAAGAAGCAAAGGGAAAATAACTGTTGTCCCTCCAGCAGGGAACTAGATGCGGACAAGATCAAGCAAAATTAGAGCTGAATAGCCCAGGAAAAGAATGTAGGATACCGAGTCGGAGAACACAAGAAGGAAAAGAGAAGAATTGAATGATTAGCGAATCCCTCAAGATCTTTGATCCTGAGGGATCGCTGCTTTAACTTATCTTTTGATTATCTAGATACCTCCGTCATTTCTGTTATATAAAGGCACCACGCCATTGAGCAAAGGGGACGACTGTTTTTATGATTCTAAGTTTCAGAACAAACTGTGATCATTGAGTCTCGCTGAGACCTGACTTTGTTATAATTCTGTTGATGTGATTAATATAGAAGACTTGGTGTTCATTTTGTCTCTGCATCTGGAGTAACTTAAGGCAGTGTACCATTGGCAGCTAAGGGCCCGGCTCCGAAGGACACTTGCTTTTGTATTATTATACAGTGATTTGTGTGTGGTTTGTTTATCTCTGTTATTTAAGTAATCGGATACATCTTTTATGTGATATACTATGCTCCATTATAATTGATGTTTGAATGATTTCTTTATCTCATGTCTCTGCACTCTACCATTGGATCTATTTGAATTGCATCTTTCGGCTATCTCTGTAACAGAATGTTGGTATGAATGTTATTGTTATTAGATCCATGTGAAATAGTATTTGTGAGACTTGAAATCAATATTACTTTGTTCAGAAACGTAGTCATATCATTCATTATTTTCAGATTGCTATAGTAGTATAGAACATACGGATGAGGATTGTTGTTCCATAATTTATTAAGGATTGTTGTTCCATTTTATTACTGTTGTTCCATTTGATTACTGTTGTTCCATTTTATTACAGTTGTTCCATTTGATTGCTGCTGTTCCATTTTACTGCTGTTCCATTTATTGCTGTTCCATTTCCAGACTGCTGTTCCATTTTACTTTCCACCATTTTATTTACCTGCCTTTGTTGTTTTTTGTGTGAGAGAAGGCCTAAGGCTGTAGTGAGCCTCAGCCAGATGCTGCTTAGCTCCCAGAACTATAAGTCCATGCTCTAATTTCCTTTCTTCATCAGTTTCTAAAGGGATGGGTTATTGCTTCCGTACCCTTGACTGATCAACTGCCTCGTGTGATTCTATCTTTTGGGTTAGTTTAGTTACAACTTAGCATCTGTTTCCTTTCGAATCATTAGAACACTATACTACTGAGCATTACTCGGAAAAATAGCCTCGGATTGAGCTACTCCTTGCAATAACAAAACGTTCCCGGATTGACTTATTAATGTGGTATAATTAGAGGTGTGAGAGACCCTAGTTACAGCTCTACATATATTTGCTTATTATTTCTTGTAGCATAGAAGTTTATTATAGTTGCATTTTATTATTGTGCAGTGATGATTATGGGTTTAGATGATATGTTTATGTGATTAAATTAATGCAGTGAAGTGATTTATGAATGTTAAGTGAGAAAAAAAAATACTACATCCCCACATCCTCAAGACTACAGAAAATTGGTTCTTCATCCTCCCATAGTCACTTTGGGTGAGAATGTGATCTTCTTGCAGGTCATTGCCAAAAGGGCTAGTGATTGAGGGTTTTGTTTGTGCGCAATATATATTGAACCTCGGTCAGCCAAAATCATAACCAAAAAATGGTTTTGTTGCTAGCACTAGGATCTGTTTGATTGATATGTGGATGTGGCATCCATTGAAGAAGGAAATTCAAGATTGGCTAGAATTGAAAGAGTGAGAATTTGCAGACCAAGAGAATAGAAACCCTCATATGGCATCTAAATCTTGGTTACAAAAGTATATTTTTCTAGATCAATACAAAATTTTCTTCGCATCATTTCCTATTGATTTGTATGAGTGGATATCAAGGTAGACTAAAAGAGAGACCTGTTTTAAAGGCAGAGAACCTTCGGTGTGGACTCCTGAACTGATACAATGACTCAAGAGAACTGACAATAGGATTTCAAGGGTTTTTTATTTATGGATTGATAGCATCTTGGGAGGATTTATTACTGAGTTCGCAGTAGACTCGACTATGTCCTACAATGAAGCAGAACGATGATTCTTTAAAGGACTGTAAGGTAAGTATTTTAAGTTTTTGGAAACTTTGGATTAAGATGATTCTATGTGAAAAGGGATTTTTACGAATGCAATCATATTTCTAGTTTACTTATGTTTGGAAGAAAAGAGAATAAATCTAAGAAAGAGATTGGAACAACGCGAAGTGGATAGAGATATAGAATAGATACCAGAAAGAGAGCTCATGGATAAGATCTGAAGACCTTTGTAGAGACTAAGTATAGTCCTATTTTGAGGGAATCTAAAAGTGAAAGGAAGATATCCACCCTGATAAACCCCATGTAACTTCGCAATATTCACCTTCTAGCCTGAGAATTCACAAAAGCCAAAATCCAGTGATACCCAGGTGTGTTTTTGCTCTCCCCCTCCCTCTCCGCCCCCCCTTACCCCCACCCCCCTCCCCTTACTCATCCCCCTCCCCCTCCAAGAAGAAATATGGTTGATGATATTAAGCTACCTTTTTCAAAGGAACTGGATCGGAGGATCCACAACAATTTTGGTTTTTATGTGAAGTTGTATGGACTGCGAAGCAGATCAATGATGAAAATATAAAGAAAGTGCAACTCATTATGACACTCTGAGATAGAGCACTGACATGGTATATGAAGTATTCGAATAATCATATCATAACATTTGCATCTATTAAATAAACGTTCATAAAATAATTTAAGAAGTTGAAGTCTGAGTCATAGTGCATCACCGAGTTAAAAGAAATTAAACAAAAACCTATTTAGTTTGCTTGGGAATTTGATGAGAGATTTAAGGAATTGTTGGATCAAGTGAGCTTTGACATAGCTTTGTAGCAACATTAATAATGATTTATAATTGTGTTGTTACCGCATATTAGACTACCATTGATGCAACAAAATATAACAAGTCAAGCCGAAGCTCTATAGACTGCGATGAAGTTGGAAGCTTCACCTATAGGAGATACTAATGCAAGTATGCAGTAGATTCTGAGTCACTTAGTGAACCTAACCGTGCAGACCCATGATATCAAGAAAATCAAAGAAGTCAGAGAAGAAGTATGGTGTATGAAGTGCAGATCGGAGGGTCATTCTAAAGAACAATGTCCTATCTTTAGGGATTACATGGCTAGTGGGGCACTAAATCCCTTAAATGCAGGATCTAACCTGTGGTGTGAGATATGTAAGACTAGAGGCCAACATCTCTCATAAGACTATTACCTATTACATAAATATGTGCAAAATTCAAGGAACCTATATCAAAAATTTTCTAAATCAATAAGACATGATAAGAATAATTGTTGAGATTATGAACTAACGATGGAGCACAATGCTGACACTTATAGAATGAAGACATAAGAACATGGACATGAAGGCAGTGGAACATGCGGTGGTCGAGGAGGCTACCAAGGAAGAGGTCGAGGTGTCGGAGCTAGTCATGGACGTGGAAAAATCATTTCTATAACTGCAGCCATGCATGTCATTTTGCCAGAGATTGTTAGAACCCTACAACGATATGTATGTACTGTAAATCCTTTGATCATGTAATTAAAGAATAACCAGTACTTATAGAAAATATGCAAGAAAAAATGAATCAACAACCGAAAAAGAATATTAAAATGATGATTGCTGAAAGGAGGACCGATGAACCTTGAATTAGTATTGTCACTAGAAGTGGAGCTGCAACCAAAAGTGATAAAGCAGATGAGAAGAAAGAATCCAAAAGTACATGGGTTAGAAAAATTGTTGATAAAGTTCCTATTTTTTATATTAAGAAGGACAAGAAGTATTTATGGAAGCAAAGTGAAGCTTTATGGATGCTAGAGCTTCAACCTCTAGTACACAGCCAAAGTAGAAAACTAGTTTTGAAACATCATTAGCTTTGACACATAATCAAGCTTCGGCACAAAATAAAGCTTCAATGCAGAATCGAGCTTCGACACAAGACCAGGATTCAAAAAATCAAGCAGGTATTTTAAATACTTTTCTACGGACTTGTATAAAATTATTAAGAGATCAAACGGTTGTAGAGGGGACTCAGGAGTTGATAGATTCTTTTGCATCCAAAGAACATTGTGAAATGGGATGCATGAAGTAATTAATTTGCATCGACAAAAAAGAACTGGAAGAGAGATGAGGCTTAGAGCACATATAGGAGTATGTGAGATGGATCAAGTTATCCTGGATCTAAGATCTGATGCTATTGTCTTAACGAAGCAAAAATGGGATTTAATGGGTAAGCCAAAGCAGTGGTCACCTATTCAACTAAGGATGGAAAATCAACAAAAGATATTCCCCTTAAGAAGACTACCAGGTGTAACTGTGGACATTGAAGGATTTCACACTACTGGTGATTTTGAAGTGATAGAGATCGTTGATGAAAGTAACCCCTATCCTACATTACTTGGACTTGATTGGGCATTTGAAAATATGGATATAATTAATATAAATAAGAGATAGATGATAATTGAAGGGAATAATATGAGATTAATTGTTCACTTGGATCCATCATAAGAAGTAAGATATACAAAAATAGTTAGAGAATAATAGTGCGCAACTGATATAGATAATATCTATCAAATGACATCAAAGGAACATGATTGGGTTAACCCTACTGTAGAAGGCAAGTTGAATTGGAAGCATGATAATTCTTGTACCTCAAAATCAAAACAAGAGTTGGAAAACTAGCAAAATAGGTAGCATGAAGTATCCACAAGGCATTATGCAAGAATTACCAAATCAGTTCATAGTATGATATATGAGGCATGTAATCTGCCTTCTTATGATGGCTTGGGTGATGTTAATACTTTTCTTGATGATTATGAAAAACCAGTTCCAGAGAATCAAAGGTTGTTAGCCTTGGATATAGCCCTGAAATCTACCCCTGCTAGATTGTGGGGTTTACACAAGAAGAATATAGAAGGCTGGCAAGAATGCCAAACATTGATGTGGATAAGGTTTGGACAGATAAATATAGAAATAGAGATAAAATATGATGGTGAAACTAATCTTAGGAATCATGTCCATCTATGCACTACAACATTGAAGGAGAATCCACAAGACGAATGGGTACATGGATACATTCACACATTAGAGACAATCCCTAAGAATTGGTACTTAGAAACAAAGCTTCGACATGGAACAGTAAACTGGGCAGACTTGGTTAATGGTTTCATATTAACATTCAAGTTTGAGTATGATTTCCCATACATAGATTTATCCCTTTAGAACATTAAGAAGAAGATCTTTGAGAATGTAATCCCACAGACATGGCAACAACCTGATTGGGCTGCGCAGATAGAAAATGCACTAGAATTATATAAACTTACTGCATAACAGGAAGAAGATCCTTGCAATATCAACATAACAAAATAAAAAGGATATCACAAAGTAACTAGCCCTGAGCTATAAATACCAGATATAACGAAGCCACTAAAGACCAAGAAGGTGAACATAGGATCAGAGAAGGAACCAAAGTTTGCAATAATACAAGACTATTGGGATGATGGGACAATCAGTAAAGTTACAGAATTACTTCATGAATACCAAGAACTGTTTCCCACCAAGTTTTCAAAAACGAAGGGTATACTAGGATACCTAGGAGTTATGAAGATTCCCCTTAACACTCATGTGAATCCCGTCAAACAAAGACCTTACAAGATGAACCCGAAGTATAAGGAGAAAGGAAAGGTAGAGATTGATAAGATGATAGCAACATGAATTATTGAACTTGTTATCACTCCATGATTCCTTTTAGGATGAAAGAAAAGGGTCACAGAGGTAACCACATACCTCTTTTGGTTGATAGATTGTTCTTCTCCAACCAGAGGGGGCTCCCTCAATCGAAAAACTCAGATATGAGAAACTTTGAAGAACAAATTCTATCAGAGACCAGATCTGAAAAGTGTTTGATTTTTTTATTGAGGATTGGTGAAGGATTCTGGAAAAACTAATGCATGTGATCATGACCTCCTTGGTTCATCATGCCTATGCATTTCCTAACCAGTTTCATATACAAAGGCTTGAGTAGTACACACTTTGAAATAGGAAAATAATTTGTAGTATAGTGGAATGTGAAAATCAAAACACTCATCTACAATAGCATAACAAATGAAATTTTCGTTACTGAAATTTCAATGAATGAATATCAAGAGGAAGAAAAATACATTCAAAGGCATAAACATTTCATTTGCAATTGCAATATTCAGTATAGCTAAATAAGAGCATACAAAATGAATTCTAATGAAGTTGTTCCATTACACCTTTAAAGAATATTAGGAAGAAAACATGAATAAGATGAAAAATAAACTAGAGAATGACAATTTCAAAGCATCACACCTCAATAATCTCTTTAATTCTAATTGGAATAACTTCAGCATCAAGCATATTCATTAATAAATATCACATCATGTGTCTACAATAGCTCAGAACAATGTTCAAACCAACAACAACCCGTTCTATCTGTATTGTTCAATTTAAATAGATGTAAGAAAAGGAATAATAAGAGTCTAGATACATTACATCATTGATCCAAACATTGGATCGAACTAAACCCAAAAAGTGGAAAGCTTCTACTATTTTAGTCCTTTTCCACAAAAAACATAAAGTATTCTTGAATTTATCTTAATATAAAAAAATAAATCCATATAAAAGAAAGTCTATCTTCGAATAATATCTTCATGAAATCAAACAACAAAAAGGACAATTGGTTGTTGATTGCGTGGTAGCTGTGCAGCAACTATGATGGTATTTTTTGCTTCCAAATATGGCACATGGTTGAGAACTAATGGTCATAGTTGGCTGCCACCTTTGCTCCATGTTCACACCTTTAAACTCTGATAGCTAGCTTCTTCCCAATGCTCATGCAAGTCTGTAGGTAGGGCCTGTGCAGCAACTGCGTAGAAACTGTGTAGAAAACTTTCAAGACTGCCTCTTATATGCACTCAAGTCTTAAAAAAACACAACCATACTACTATCGGTCGCTCCAAACATCTTTATCATTCCAACACACTTATCGAAACAACATCTGCAACTTGAACCAAAAAAAGAAGTACCCCTGTTGTGAAATGTAAATATTTTGAGACAAAAGCTAAAATTTCCAACTTCGAGCAATGAATTGTTATCTCCTCTTCCTTTTGTTGGAGGTATTGTTGGTGGAATCTTGGGTCTTTGAATTTTGAGGCGTGGGATCTTTTTGCTTTGTGGGCACTGGAAGAGTGAGCTTTGTTTCATGTAGAGACTTAGATCTTAGCCTTGGCACTATTCCAAGTGAAGGTGCTTTGGTTGCCTCCTTGTACTTCTTAACCAATCCCCATGCTTATCTAATCTCTTCTTCATACTCCTCATCTTTTCATTCAATACTAGGTTCCTGAAATAGAGGTTTTTCATTGTTTTCTCATGGAAATTGACCATTTAAAAAAATGTTTACCTCTGTTGATAGCTCTAGATGCCTCACGTACTTTCTTGTCACAATTCTCCAGTAGATGCTGCAAAAATTTCTTGTAATTATGATTCTCTTGCATGAACCTCTTAAATTGCTTCTGACTCTCCTCAAGCTCTTCTAAAAATCTCTGATACTCTTTCCACTGGCCAAAATGTGGCTTACCAGGTGCTTGAGCCACCTTTTTCATTTGCTGCACATAACTTAGTTTTGACTTGGTTGATCTAGTTGTAGGCCCACTGGACTCCCTTCCAAGTTATTTGGCTTGTTCAACAAATGAAACATGTTTACCTTTGTCCTTAGTAATGGGTGTAGGATGTGTCTATTCCCTTTCTTTTTTCTCGGCTGCTTGTTGAGCTACTTGTTTAGTCATTTTAGTGTCCTAAATTTCTTGCATAAATTATCAACCGAGGTCTATAAGCTGATGAAGTATGCTGCACTATATGTGCTTAGTTAACCTTTTTCTTACTTCGTTGTTTTGTATTTTATGTTGTTTTTTGGGGTTTTTCTGTTCTTTGATGTCTAAGAATGTACAACTTGAGACTATGAGAAAATTTAAGTGAATCTAATCAATTTTAAAGGAAAGGAAAGGCTCCTAAGTTAATCTAATTTCCTAAAAATGGACCAAGAATTGTTGGCTAGTTAGAACCTAATAAAAAAAAATAGAGCATATATCTTATCTTATCATTATTCCTAATCCATGGATCTAATTCTTAAAACCAAGAATGAAATTGATGCAGAAGGTAACTCAGTAATTGCATTCATTAAACATTCAACCATTCAATTTTGGAATATGATTAAATCAATCTCCTTGAAATGATTATTGGGAATATCAGTGATGCAACTAAGTGAGGATCTGAAAGCAAAAAGGTAAAAGAATGTAAAACTAACTGTAAACAACTAATGTATTTTTTACTTTCTCCAACATTCAAATGTGAAGCATTAGCCTCTTGAAGTGTTGTGCAAGAAATCATTTATACCTTAGTTCTTAAGTTCCTAGGAAAATAACAATGTATTGAGTAAATTCAATCACTGTATGAATTAGACATTTAACCATTTAGTTTAGGATCATCATCATCTTGAAATGGTTTTTGAAAACATCCATTAACACAGTTAATTGACAATTTTGTTCTAAGAAAATGAATGACAAAATAGTAAGAAAACTAAGAAATTGTGTATTCTTATTACTTCAATCTTAATTTAGTTTGGAAACAGAGTCGTTTTTCTTCATGAAATATCTTAGAAGAACAAGGTTGCACAATTGTGATTTATCATTATGCTATTGATTAAAAACTGAAATGAAATATCATCCTAATTTAGAAAACAGATATGCTGAAAACAGAGTAATGGAAATTGAACTAAAAACAACAAATGTAAAACCTCCTTCAGTGCAAGGGCCCTCTACAATTAATGTGGCTGGAATTCTAGCTAGTTAAGGATGCACTTTAAATGATCATTGGCAACATGAAGTTTGTATTATGAAAAAAACGAAGTCTGAATACAGAGTATCAGCAAAAAGCCTGAACTTAACACGTAATTCCTTCTAACTTCTAGCTACTTCTTAGTTCCATGCAACCAATATTTATAGGAAAATAACATAACTGTTTATGAGATAAACTTGCTATAGGTGGCTAATTCAAATTAAATTTAACATGACTGTTTATGAGATAAAATTTCTATAGGTGGCTAATTCGAATTTCAATAGGACTATTTAAACTTTTGATTAGCTATAGGTGGCTAATTCGAATTAGATTTGCAATAGAACTGTTATACTCTTGATTAGCTATGAAAGAGCAAATCAAGAGTCCTACTACTTTCGGATAACGTACTTTGACTCCATCTTTTACCATGACCTTAGGCTTGCTTTTCTGTCGATCTAGACCAAGTGAATAAGATAGAATCCATGTGGAGATGATTCTAGAAATTCCCATGTGGCCCAATGCTTCATTTAACACCTGGAACCTGCCAAACCATGAGAGTAGCTATGGAATCCATAGTTAGCTATAGAATAAGATGTGTTCTGTAGCTAGTTTGCAAAAATATATTAAAATAGTAGGAACATGAAACTATAATATGGTGATCATTTTAATGCTTTCCTTAAGACAAAACCTCGCATTTATCATTGATTGGGTTTGTAATCTTATGACAAAGTGAGGGAAAAAGTTGAGAAAAAATGTCAAGGAGAGGGTAATTCTGAGGTTCAACATACCCCCACAGCAAAATCATTGCATGTCCTCATGCAATTTTTCAAAAATGTGAGTTCTTCTTCCCTAATGCATTTGCTTAGAAATCTCTGTTGGTACATCCAGTTTCCTTCTTTTGTTCTTCTTTGAAGTGACTGTCATTCTGGGATTTCTCATAAGAAGCTTGTACTTAAGGTTAATGATTGCTTTGTTCAAAATCTTATTATTTCTTTTCAATTTCTTGTTTTTCTTATACCACAATCCTAGATGTAGAATGGTATTATTGTGAATTGCCTTGTCCAATTTATTTTGTTCCTTCAAGGTCTCATTCTCCTATTTGATATGTCTATTCAATATCTCTAATTCATAAATTTCCTGTTTGAGAGCATCAATTAGAGGTTCTTGTGGATTGACAGAAGGGTTGGGTTCATTGAGGCACTTCTCTTCTCCAGTGATTCTATATAGTCATATATTTGTTGTTGCACTGGGTCTATGCTTGGATATATTCTACTTGGGCTGCCTTCAAAATGATGAATAAGAGAATTTTGAGGACTGTGTGTAGAAGAGATGTTAACAAGAGATGGTTTTGAGGTTTCCTCGTTTAAATTTATAAACTTTGTCCCTTTTGATGATGTTTTCTTTACCAAACCTCATAGTCTAGAGCTCCTTATAAGTTGTGTAGGACTTACATTCTCCTCATTTGTGACCTTTTTCTCCTTTCTTATCTTCCCTCTTGCCTTGATTTGCTTCCTGATTTCTGTCAATTCTTCAGAGATTAACTTTTCATCATCTTTCTGCAATGAAGACTCAGGTCTATTTTGAATAGTTATACCAGTCTTCTTTCTTTTATTTCTTCTTACATTATCTTCTTTAGGTGACTCTAGTGCTTCTTGGAAATGGTTTCTAATAGGGAAATTCTCCCAGGTATCTCCTATGCTTTTTAAATAAAACTCAATCAATATCTTTATCAGCCCATGATGATACATGGTTGTATCTATGAATTGTATTCTATTTTTCACATTTGAGGCCATCCTTCTTAAACTATTTAGCAGGAAGAAAAGAAGATTGATTTCTCCATTTTCTAAGAAATTCATCAGTAAACGGATATGGTAGACATATATGCAACCAAACCTCCCCTCACAAGTGATAAATTTCTGTAAAACTAAGAGCATGTTCCTCCACTTACTTTAAAGAGCTGAAATGGGAATACCTTTTCTAAAAATAGAGACATCCATACTTGGGTTTTTGAGTATTACTTTCCATGATTCATTGTCGAACTCCTTGTTCTTGAACCATCTTTCACCATTCCTTGGATGTTTTGTAGCCTCGGTCATGAATGACTCAGTCACTGCAAACTTGATATCTCCAATTTCTACCTCTGTGCCATCAAAAGATCGAGCAAAGGATTTTGTAATCTCCTTATGAAAACCATCAAATTTCTTGATGAATTTAAGCCATCCATCTTTCTGTAACATTTCTTTGGTATCCTTCCATGTACTTTGCTCCTACCAGTTCTGATCTGAAAATTATTCCCATGCCTTCTGCTATGCAGAGTTCTCAACCTTCAAAATTACCCTTCCCGGTTTTATGAAATGAATTGGATGTGAATATGGTGAAAGGAACTGCAAGTTTGTATGAAATGAATAAATGGTAGGGGTTTTGGAGACACATAGACAAGTATGTCATGTCCTAGCCATGTTCGTTAATAATCAACGTGGAAGTTAATTATGGACCGTTATGTGACAAAATATGGAGGATGTGGCAGATATGTAGTATGATGGAGATTGCAATCAAATCAAATGATGATTCGTCAAGGAAACATATGAATATCCATATTATATATACTTTATGTTTTAACCTTGTTATTTAAAATAAATTTTTGCACTTTACCTTTTAGAACTTAACCTTTTCGTTTACTGTTTTCTTTGGTGTTGATCCATAGGTACCCTTTTATCATATTGGTCTTCAAAACAAGATTCTTCAATTTCCTGCAATCATCATTTGTTTGTAAGCTGTATAATTATGCCAGAGACGCTAAATGAGATATGGTTGCAAAATACAATTAACTGTAGAATGGAATCAGCTACGGAACATGATAAAAAATGAAGTATGGCTATGGAACATGAATTTGAAATGAAATGAAAGGGAAATGGAATATGACAGTGAAATGGAATGAAAGTGGAGTGAGATGGAATGAAACTGTAAAATAAAATGAAAATGGGGTGAGATGAAATGAGACTGTAAAATGAAATGAATTTGTAGATTATGAACTGCAAATGAATGTAGCTTTATGTCACTACTTATTACAGAAAGGAAATGGAAAATATAGGATGTCAGAAATCTCTGATTTTCACCCTGTATTTTTTGTATAAGTATGCCAATTAATGATTGGTTTTCATACCTATACATTTTATTATTATTGGTTTTTATGTTTCTTTTTTTTAAGATTTTTTTTCAATATATATATTATATATATATATATATATATATATATATATATATATTATATATATTATATATATATATTATATATATTATATATATATATATATATTATATATATACAAGAAAAATAAAAGCTAAGTTAGTGGAGAAGAAGAATTCTTCTTCACAAACTTCATTTCAGTGTTATCTTGGAAAGGCTTGATAAAATCCTCTCTTGAAATTGGCTTATGATATATCTTTAACCGATGCCCATTCACAAGAAGAGGTACCTTTCTTTCATCTATTGTCCTTATTCTCACTACTCCATTATTAAAGGCTTCTTCAATCTCATATGGCCCAAGCCAATGAGTCTGAAACTTTCCTTGAAAATCTTTGAATTTTCAATTGAACAAAAGTGCCCAATCCCCTACTTGGAACTTCTTCTCCTTGATATACTTATCATGCCATTTAGCCCTTTGCTGTTGGACTATACTGGTTCTTTGAACTGCATCTTGCCTGATTTCATCAAGCCATTGAGTTGCTCCAATCTATGTTTCTATGCTTCTGATAAATCCAGTCCCAATTGGATTGCAATCTTGAAGGTTCTAATTTGAAACTCTATAGGGAACAGGACTTGCTTCCCATAAACAAGCTCATAAGGAGTATGCCTTGTTGTGTTCCTGCATGCAATTTTGTAGGCCCATAAGGCTTCAGGAAGCCTTTCTGCCTAATCTCTTCTATGTAGATGTACAGTGTTAGTGAGAATTCCTTCAATCACCTTGTTGGTAGATTCAACTTGACCATTTGCTTATGGATGATAAGGAGTAGACTTTCTGTGTTTGATCTTGTAATATTCCACAAGCATTTCCACCATTTTAGATGTAAATTGAGATCTATGATCTGTCACAATTTCTCTTGGAACACTAAAACGAGTGAAGATGTCCTAAAAAAGAAAATTAACTACAGATTTTTCATTAGCAAAAGGTAATGCTTTATCCTCTACCCATTAAGTGACACAATTAGTGCATACCAAAATATACTTTTTTTGTTTAGATGGAGGATTAATTGGTCCAACAAAATCCAAGGCCCATTTTTCAAAAGGTTCAATGAGTACCTGAGTTTGTAGTGGCATTTCATCTGAATGAGTAGGTTTTCCTACCCTTTGGCAACTATCACACCTTTTGACATATTCTTTGGCATCTCTGAAGATGGAGGGCCAATAATGTCCTAAATTAAGGATTTTATAGGTTGTCCTCTTGTTAGCAAAGTGTCCACCACAAGGTTCATCATGACATGCCTTAAGAATTTTAGGCATTTCATCTTCTCGAACACATCTCCTGATCATGAGACATGGACCGGTTTTATACAATCATTAGTAATCCATGAGTAACTTGTACTTGGTTGAATGATTTTTCTTTTCTCCTTAGGAAACAAATGTGAAGGTAATTTTCCTGAGACTAAGTAATTGGAAATATCTGCAAACCAAGGGGTCTGAGTAGTTACTGCAAAAAGATATTCATAAGGAAATTTATCTTCAATTGGAGTGTCATCTTTGATATTTTGAAATCTAGATAGGAAATCAGCAACTGTGTTCTGTTTTCCAGGTCTATCTAGAACAGTGATGTTGAATTCTTGCAGGAGTAATAACCATCTTGTAACTCTGCCATTAGTAATAGGTTTATTCATTAAGTACCTAATTGCAGAGTGATCTGTATGAACAAAGGTTTCATAGGCTGTTATGTAATGTCTAAACTTGTTGATAGCATGAACAACAACTAAGAATTCCTTTTCAGTTACAGTGTAATTTAACTTAGTGGGAGTCAAATTCTTGCTTGTGTAATAGATGGCATAGGGAATCAAATATTTTTGTCCTAATACAACTCCCAAAGTTGTATCTGAATCATCTCTTGAAATATGAAAAGGTAGTTTCTAATTTGGACCTCTTAAGATGGGTGCTTCAGAAATTTTTGCTTTTAAAGTCTCAAATGCCAACTGGCAATCAGGATTCCAATTGAATTCACAATCTTTAGTGAGTAATTTGAAGAGTGGGGATGCTAGTTTAGTAAAATTTTCTATAAACCTTCTATAGTATTCTGTGAATCCTAGAAAACTTCTAACATCCTTTTGACAACTTGGAATTGATAGTTTAGAGATGACTTCAACTTTAGATTTATCAACCTTAATTCCATCTCCTGAAATGTGATGTCCTAAAACAATCCCTTCTGTAAACATCATAAAACATTTTTCATGGCTTAGTGAAAGGTTTGCTTCCTTACATCTTTTAATAAATTTTTTCAAATTTTCTAAAGCTTCTGCAAATGTATTCCCATAAACTGTAAAGTCATCCATATACACCTCTGCACAATCATGTATTAGATCAGAAAAAATTCCTAGTACTACTCTTTGCAATGTTGCAGGTGCATTGCACAATCCAAAATGAAGTACTCGATAGGAATAAGTTCCCCATGGATAGGTGAATGTAGTTTTATCTTGGTCTTCATGCACTACTTGAATTTGATTGTAACCAATAAAACCATCCAAAAATGAGAAATACTTCTTACCTGCTAATGTATCTAACACTTGATCTATAAAGGGAAAAGGAAAATGATCTTTTAGGGTAACTTTATTCAATTCTCGATAATCAATACATACCCTCCATTTACCATTCTTTTTAGGAACAATCACTAGAGGAGAAACCCATTGGCTATCTGAAATTGGGTAAATGAAGTTTACAGTCAACAATTTTTGCAACTCCTCTTTCACAATTTCCCTAAGATTTGGATTCATCCTTCTTTGAGGTTGTCTGATAAGTTTACAATTTTCTTCAATGTAGATGTGATGTATAAAAGTCTTAGGACTAATTCCTTTCGTGTCAATGTATTCCCATGCATATGCAGAAGAATATTGTTGTAATGTTTTGATTAGCTTTTCATGTTGTAATTTTTCCAAGTTTTTGTTTATGTTCAATGTTTTCCCTGGAAAGATTTCCACTGTAGAGATACCAAATTCTTCTATAGAATAAAGAGACATCTTCCTAGATGACAAATATTCAATATTGGATTTTTCTTGAAATTGATCATGTTCATATTCTAGAGATGATTCAAAATTTTCCATTATATTTAAGATTTTACTATCTTCACTAATGGTTGAAATAGTAAAGAGAGGATGAATATCATTTTCATCATCAATCCATTCTTTTTCATCTATCTCTGTGATTGTTCTTGTTGGAGGATATAGAGTGAATTTCTTAGTTGAGTTACCATGAGAGATATACATATCACCAGATCTACAGCTAATGAAAGCATCAGCTGTAGCCAGCCAAGGTATTCCTAATATAAGTGTATGTCCTCCTAGATTATTCTTAGGGGTTAAGATCATAAAATCAACAGGGTACTCCCAAGAGTCTAAGGACACTAAAATATCTTCTAACACACCATCTGGTTTGATTACAGATCTATATGCCAATTGTAGTAATGTAGGTGCATAAATAAGATTAGGAAGCTTGAGTTGTTCCATGGTTTGTTTGCTCATGATGTTTATTTCTACTCCTAAATCAAGCAATTTATTCGGAATTTCAGCTCCATTGTTATGTGTTTTTACAACTGGACTTCCTAGATCTACATATTTTTGTATGGCAATTTTCCCCATCATTATGTCTGCTATTTTTCCTACCAACTGAATTCTTTTTATTTCTTTTGTTTTTCTTCCTGGTTTCTTCATGCTCAACTCCTTTACTATTTTATCTAGAATTGGAATCTCCTTAATGGCTTGTAACAAAAGGATTTTGATACAGACATTTTTCAATTCATCTAGAAAATCATAATTAGGCAACATAGTATGCTTTTCTACCCCTCTATCAACCTGTAATCTTTCAGGAAAAGGAGGTGTAGAAGTAGATACTGGTGGTTGCTCTATGATAGGAGTTGAGTTTATTGGTTCTTTCTATTTTTTATTTTCAGTATTCTGGTTTTGAAGAGATGTTCCTTCAAAACTTTTATTTGGTTGTAGAGAATCTTCCCCAGAATTTTCTTGTTCTTGAATAACTACATAAGACTTTTTCTTTTCTAATATCCTAGCAGATATCAGTTGGACATCATTTAGATCTAGAGAAGTGATCATATAAGTTGGAAATTGTTGTCCTTCCACCATATAGGTAATCTGAGGATTTTTATTGTTGGGGTTTGGTAATGGTTGGCAGGTAACTGATTTGTTCTATGTGGGAACGACAGTGAAAGTTGAGGATTTTGGTTTTTAAGTTGGGGTTGTTGATTTTGTTGAGGAATTTGTTGGGGAGGATAGTTTGGATATGATCGAGGATATTGATAGTATTGAGAGAAACTTACATAGGGATTCTACACTCCTTGAGCCCAAGGTTGAGATTGAAATTGAGATTGAGGCCAAGCTTGCTGCCAAGAATTTCAATTTGGTGGGCACTGAATATACATTTGGTTGTTAAAACCCTAGTTTTGTGGCCCCTGCCAAGGTCTTCTAGAGACAAAGGAAATAGATTCTGTTGGATTTGAAATTGTTTCATCTTGAAAAACAACCTTAAGACCATGAATTGAAGGAAAACTCTTGGTCTCATGGTTTTCTGAACAAATTACACAAGTCCCTATGATTTTTGCATCCAAAGGGCATTCTCTTAAAGCATGCTTCTTTCTGCATTTGGGACAAAAAATAGCTAAAGCATCAGTCTCAACTTTTTGCTTGTTCTGTAACTTAAGGGTGTCTATATATTCACTAAGGCTCCCTAAAATATCTGTTTTAAATTCATCAAGCATGTTTCCAATTTCTGCCCTACTCACTGATCCAGTTGCAGATTTATTCACTCTAGCAAGAGAAGGATCTCTTGGACCTTTCCCAGTTTTGGATTTTCCTCTTGAGAGATAAACACATAATTCTCCAATGTAATTTAATGGGAGTTGAGAGATATATCCCTTCCCCATCATGTTAAGGATTTCTATCCACTCATCTGTAATGGCTTTTAATAAAAGAGCTTTTAAACTATCTTGATCTAAGTTTTTCATTTTTTCTCTTTTTATGTTATAGTTGAATCTTTCAATTAAATCCTCCAAATTTTCATCCTCTCATTGCATCATTTTAAACACTTCATCTCTGTGATTGATAGGCATGCAATAATCCAAATACCTATCCAAAAATGCTTTCTTCATGTCATTCCATTTTCTAATAGATTGAGTGACCAATCCCATGAACCATTTTAAAGTAGCTCCTTTCAATATTGAAGGAAACAATTTGAGTTTTGAGAGTCTTGTAAATAATCATAAGTTCTGCACAAGACTTCAAATTCAAATAAAAAGGTTTCAGGATATTCTTCACTTTTTAATCCATGAAAATTTGGGAGGATAGAAGGTGAGATATTTTTCATTGTGGCATATGTTTCTTCATCAACTATAGGGAATCCAAAAGAATTATCAACTTCCCTATTTCCTCTACCTTCTCCATTATTTCCTCTACCTCTTCCTCCTCCAAATAGTGTAAATTACCCATTCAGAGCTCCCTCTCCTTCTTCTTCTCTTCCCGCCATTATAGATTCTTTAGGGTTAATATAAGATTCAACTTGCAAGGTTAATTTCTCTTCCTCTGGTTCCTCTATCAATGGTTTGTGGAAGAAAGATTCTACTTCTCCATCTCCTCTATGAATTTCTAATTCTTCAGCTAAAATATGTTCCCTTGTAGAGGTAAAATATGTTGCTCCTTCTGTTGGAGATCCAAGATTTTCTTCCTTTAGGACTGCCTCAGTAGATGAAGTAGGAGATCCTCTTAATTGGATTTATGACCTTAGAACTTCAGGAAGTCTACGGCTAGTGAAATGTGGAATATGAGTTTGAGATGGAGGTGTATCTCTTCATAGTCTTGGTGGAGTAAGTGGTGTTATAGGAATTAAACTCCTGCCTCTAGCTATGAATCTATCCCTAGAGTCTCTTTCTCTACGCATATCATTTTTTAGATATAAGAGATGAGGTTACATAATTACACTTCCCCAGAAACGATGCCAAAATTTTTAGTCAATTTAATGTCCTAAATTTCTTGCATAAATTATCAACCGAGGTCTGTAAGCTGATGAAGTGTGGTGCACTATATGTGCTTAGTTAACCTTTTTCTTACTTCATTGTTTTGTATTTTATGTTGTTTTTGGGAGATTTTTGTTCTTTGATGTCTAAGAATGTACAACTTGAAACTATGAGAAAACTTAAGTGAATCTAATCAATTTTAAAGGAAAGGAAATGTTCCTAAAAATGGACCAAGAATTGTTGGCTAGTTAGAACCTAATAAAAAAAACAGAGCATCTATCTTATCTTATCAGTATTCCTAATCCATGGATCTAATTCTTAAAACCAAGAATGAAATTGATGCAGAAGGTAACTTAGTAATTGCATTCATTAAACATTCAACCATTCAATTTTGGAATATGATTAAATGAATCTCCTTGGAATGATTATTGGGAATATCAGTGATGCAACTAAGTGAGGATCTGAAAGAAAAAATGTAAAAGCATGTAAAACTAACTGTAAACAAATAATTATTTTTTACTTTCTCCAACATTCAAATGTGAATCATTACCCTCTTGAAGTGTTGTGCAAGAAATCGATTATACCTTAGTTCTTAAGTTCCTAGGAAAATAACAATGTACTGAGTAAATTCAATCACTGTATAAATCAAACATTTAACCATTTAGTTTAGGATCATCACATCTTGAAATGGCTTTTGAAAACATCCATTAACACAGTTATTTGACAATTATGTTCTCAGAAAATGAATGAAAAAATAGTAAGAAAACTAAGCAACTATGTATTCTTATTACTTCAATCTTAATTCAGTTTGGAAACATAGTCGTTTTTCTCCATGAAATATCTTAGAAGAACAAGGTTGCACAGTTGTGATTTATCATTATGCTATTGATTAAAAACTGAAATGAAATATCATCCTAATTTAGAAAATAGATTTGCTGAAAATAGAGTAATGGAAATTGAACTAAAAACAACAAATGAAAAACTTCCTTCAGTACAGGGGCACTCTGCAACTGACGTGACTGGAATGCTAGCTAGTTAAGGATGCACTTTAAATGATCATTGGCAACAAAAGTTTGTATTATGAAAAAAACAAAGACTAAATACAGAGTATCAGCAAAAGGCCTGAACTTAACACATAATTCCTTCTAAATTATAACTATTCTCGGTTCCATGCAACCGATGTTTATAGGAAAATAACATAACTGTTTATGAGATAAACTTGCTATAGGTGGTTAATTCGAATTAAATTTAACATGACTGTTTATGAGATAAACTTGATATAGGTGGCTAATTCGAATTGCAAAAGGACTGTTTAAACTTTTTATTAGCTACAGGTGGATAATTTGAATTAGATTTGCAACAAAACTGTTAGACTCTTCATTAGCTATGAAAGAGCAAATCAAGAGTCCTACTGCTTTCGCCTAACATACTTTGACTCCATCTTTGACCATGACTTTAGGCTTGCTTTTCCATCGATCTGGACTGAATGAATCGGATAGAATCCATGTGGAGATGATTCTGAAATGCCCATGTGGCCCAATACTTCATTTGACACCTAGAACCTGTCAAACCATGAGAGTAGCTACAGAATCCACAGTTAGTTGTAGAATAGACTGTGTTCTGTAGCTAATTTGCAAAAATCTATTCAAATGGCAAGAACATGAAAATATAATATGGCAATCATTTTAATGCCTTCCTTAAGATAAAACCTAGCATTTGTCATTGATTGGGTATGTAATCTTATGAGAAAGTGAGGGAAAAAGGTGAGAAAAAAATGTCAAGGAGAGGGTAATTCTGAGGTTCAACATTACTTCTTTCAACTCTGTGTTCTTCCTCTTCAAGAAAGCTATCTTCAATTGATATATGGAAAGAGATTCTTTCATCTTGACTATCTTAGGGTCTTCTTCTTGTTCAAACTAGATTAATTCATCCTGCTCCACTTTTTCCTGTTTTTTGTACTCTTGTTCTTCTTCTTGTTTATCTTCTGAGATTTTAAGAATTGTTTGAGGGACTACTCCCTCCACACTCTTCTTGGCCCTTGACCTAGTCTTAGGCCTCATCATGAACTCGTCATTCTTGAATGTCTCTTCTACTTTAACTTGAAACTTGGTGGTCTGAGATGATGCCACCTAAACCTTTGGCTATAAGTTTTCCCTTTGCCTTTTGAAATTTTCTTCTTACCCTGCTTACCAAGTTTGCCTATGGACTTCTTGTTGGGTTTTTCATTCTTTTCTTAAATCAACTTTGTCCTTTCATTGTTTGGGTGACCTTATTATCATGTGTTTCATGCACTTCTTGTTCCTCCTCACAAATTTTGACTGATGAATATTTTGTTTGTGGTAGTAAACCAATGCTAGATAGAAAGTCTGACCAATAAATATTCTTCTTATCAACTGCAAACTTGACCAAAATTTTAATGAGGGAGAAATGGAAAAGACTGGACATATGGTTATCCTTCTAGAGCTAAACTTGTGTTGCCATCCTTTCTAGAGTTTTGAGTAAGATGAAAGGTAGGTTCATGGGTTTTTTGTCTGTGAAATGTTGTAGAAGCCTCAAATGATACTAGTAAACCCTGCTAAATCTTCCCTCACATGTAAAATATCTTTGAATAACTTTTAAAAGCTCTTTGTAATTGTCCTGAAGGTATATGGAGGGGAAAGTTGTAGAAAACTTATTGCTAAACTTAGGTTTGACAAACTATTTTAAAGCTGAAATATCAAGCTCATCACCTTTTATCCACTTTTCACTTGCTGTGGGGAGGCTTGTGGCATCTGCAATGAGTTTTTCTGTGACAAGAATTTCCACATTTCCCAACTTAACTCTATTATCATGGAAGTTTAAGGCAAACAGGCTAGCCAGTGTTGTGTTATGACCCACTTTTTGAAATTTTTGATAGAATGTAATGCAACCAGAATTCTCGAAGGCGACTATAATGGTTGGGGAGGAATTTAGTAGGTTTAGAATAATGGGATCAATGCATACAACATACCTTCCTTTCTTCTAGTAGTAGGAGCCATTAAACCTAACACATGGAAAATTCAACTCAAATTTTATGGCAGGCTATGTGTACAAGATAGAGACTGCGAGACTCGACCATTGTGACAGTGCAAAACTCTACTAGATGACAATACTACACAGTGATGACAAAGAAGGTTTATAATATTCAAGGTGAGTGGGAACACATTATATTTGACCTTATAACTTACCCTAGCCACTCAATGCTGCAAAATCACCATGTCAATTTCTCATTTAAAAGACACAACCTCAAGCTCTAAGTTTTGATTTTATGCGTGGCTGACGTGGTGTGCACAATTTTTTTTTCAAAGAGAATGCAATAAGAGCAACATTTTCCTTAATCAAAGTGTTAAACATAAAATTTAGAGGTTGGGCAACTGACTCCTAACTCCCACAAACTAAAAATCGATCTGTTTTCTTCAGGGACACATTGTGCATCGATTGCGTAGCGCTCTGCGTAGCAATGACACAACACAATTTTTTGAAACTCCTTGCAACATGACCTTCAATCTGTAACCAGTCTTCAAATCTTCGGCACGATGAACCAATACATTTTCCTACGATAAAAAACAATGAAAATGGAGGCCTCTTGGAGTGATTTGAATAGGATTTCTAATCTCTGATGACGTAATTAAACATGTTGTTTAATTGGCGCTCCACCTGAAAAGAAATCATATTTGAATCTAGGAGAATTATAGGATATGAGAAAAATAAGTGGTTGTGATGACCAAAGTTCATGTATGATGTCTGTGGGTGATGTTCACTCATCATACGAAATGATGCTTTAGCAAGGGAATTTAGGCCTAGGGTAAAAGGGGATTTAGGCCTAGAATAGAATAAGGGATAACATGAATATTTTGGAATAGGAAATAGTTTGAAATAATAAGGGGATGGGGGAACATGATAGGTAGAGTTAAGGAAACAAATGGGGAATAAGGAATAGGAAATTTTTTGAGGAAAATAAATGATATTAGAAGAGGGAAAAAAATTGTGATATTTGTAACCATGTTGCTTTAGACATCATCCCTTTGGCTGTAAACACATGTTCAGGTGAACCCTCTAAAAATCCCTCATTTTGACATGAATCCTAACTCAAAAATTAGAATGAAAAATCTCAAAAACTTGAACACCCCTTCCCATTATCGATAAAAAATTCGATGACCAATTTCATTGTGACTTCCCAGGCAGTGGTTGGTCAAACTCATGACAATGGAAATGCATGTTAGTTTGACTTGTTCCATGACAATAAAATTACTAATTCGAAGACATTTGACTACTAATAAACTAACTCACTCTAACAGAACTAGTTGAAGAATATGTATGGGTGAGTCCTATGGTGGTGTAAGAAAAGAAGAATCAAGGAGAAATTAGGATCTGTGTTTATCTGAGGAAGTTAAATGATGCATGTTTACATTATCCCTTCTCTACCCCTTTCACAGATGAAGTGTTAGACAATGTAGGAGGTCAGGAAGCTTACTCATTTACAGATGAATTTCTAGGTTATCATCAAATTAGGATTGCACTTGAAGATCGACATAAGACCACATTTGCTACACAATGGGGCTCATATCAATATATAGTAATGCCTTTTGGATTAAAGAATGCTCCTGCTATGTTTTCTAGAGTGGTGGTTGCAGATTTCAAGGAATATATCCACAAATTTTTAGAGGCATATTTTGATGATTTGACAGTATTTGGGTTGCTAATAATTTTTTTTGGAATTTTAAGACTTATGCTTTACACATGTAGACAATATCAGATCTCTCTGAACCTAAAGAGGTGCATATTTTGTGTACCTTTTGGCATATTGGTAGGACACATTGTGTGTAAGCAAGGAGTAATGGTGGACCTTGCTAAGATTGTTATCGTTGTGAATTTGCCTCCATCTAAGACATTAAGACACATTCGCACTACAATGGGACATAATCGGTATTACAGGAAATTCATCAAGGGGTATATGCAGATCACTGTGCCTATGTAGAAATTGTTAAAGAAAGATGTAGCTTTCCAATGGAATGAATAATGTCAGAAGAGCATTGACATATTGAAAGAAAAAATGGTAGATGTGCCTATATTAATGTTCCCTGATTGGAATAAGGAATTCCATGTCCATGTGGATGCCTCTTGTATAGCTTTGGGATTAGCATTGGTACAACTTGGTGCAGGAGAAATTGATCATTCTATATCTTTTGCAAGTAGAAAGTTATCTAAAGCATAAATTAATACTCTACTACAGAAAGGGAAGGACTGGCCATGGTGTATGCTTTGCAAAAGTTTAGACATTAGTTTTTGGGATCACACTTTAAAGTGTTTACAGATCATTCTTCATTGAAGTATTTGGTTAATAAGCCTATCTTAGGAGGAAAGATTTGTAGTGGTCACTGTTATTCCAAGAATATGACTTTGAAATCATTGTTAAACTATGAAGATTGAATGTAGGACCTGAGCATCTATCGAGATTAGAAACAAGGGAAAAACCAACTAGCATAGAGTATAATCTTCCTGATGCGCATTTATTTGCAATAAGAGTTGTAGATGACAATTTTGCATATATCATTCAGTTTTTGACCACAGGGATGGCTCCTTCAGAGTATACTACACAACAAAAGAAAGAATTAGTGGTTAAGGAAGCTGAATTTTCATTAATAGCAGGATAGTTATATAAGATGGGACCTGATGATATATTGCGCAAATATGTTCCTGAACATGAAAGATAGATGATTTTAACAGAAACTCATGGTGGCACAATTGGTGGAAACTATGTAGGAAAAGCTATTGCGCAGAAGATTTTGAGAGTAGGATTGTGGTGGCCTACACTACACAAAGATGCAAAGGAATATTACAGAGCATGTGATATGTGTCAAAGATCGAGAAAAACTTCAAAAATAGATGACATTCCACTAGTACCACAAGTTACATTGTAGGCCTTTCATAAGTGGGCTATTAATTTTGTTGGACCCATCAACCCACCTGGAAAGAGGATTGGTGCAAGGTACATAATTACAGCAACTGATTACTTGAAAAGATGGGCCGAAGCACAACTAGTAATGGATTGCAATGCATATACTGATGCGAAGTTTATTTTTGAGTATATATTGTCTAGATTTGGATGTCCAAAGGTTTTGATGAGTGACCAAGGCTCCCATTTCCTGAATAAAACTATTGAAGCATTAACTAAGGAATTCCAAGTTCATCATCAAAAGAGTACCCCTTATCACCCTCAGGCCAATGGAACAGTAGAAGCGTTTAATAATATTTTGGAGAATGAGCTGACGAAGATATGCAATGTAAATAGAGATGATTTGGACCTTAGAATCCAACCATTTTTATGGGCTTATAGGACCACGTAAAAATTTGACAAGGAAAACACCCTTCAAGTTAGTTTATGGGCAAGAAGCTATGATTGCCATGGAGTACATCATGCCTAGTTTGATGATTGCAACTTTTACATACATAGAATAACCTCATATAATGGAAGAAAGAATGTCGTCGTTGCTTGTTTTGGAAGAAGACAAATTTATAGTAGGATTTCATCAGCAGGTACAAAAAGCAAGAGAAAATTCTTGGCATAACAGACATATTAAGCAGAAGAAGTTCCATGTAGGATACCTTGTTCTCCTCTATGACAATAAGTTATTAAAATTTTTAGTAAATTTCAAGATGCATTGGTTAGGCCCCTACGTTATCAAGCATATAAATAATGGAGGCGACATTCAATTGGTGTGTAGGTTTGAACCCCATACAAAAATTACCTGCATACGAATTCTAAAAGACAAAAAATAAACAATGCGAGAGCATAACACATATACACAAAGATTTTCCCTAGATCCCAAAACCGGGACTATCAGCTTTATTTTTTCATTATATTTCTTTCAATGTTCCAATACATATTTATACATGCCGAACCATCCAATACCATGGACCGAAAACCATCGCGTCCAAAGCAATGGACCAAAAACCATAGGTAGGCCCGCCCAACCTAATATAGGGGCTAAAAAAAAAATTCAGCTACCCGCCCCCTCAAACCACCCAGACAGGGGGGGCTGCTGCCCCCCTGTGACCCCCCC
>APFE031701576.1:96912-126363 GCA_000404065.3 Pinus taeda | reverse complement strand
CTGTACCTGAAGCAAGTAAATCTGAAGTAGTCTCAAGGGTGAGGACAAGAAGCCAGATTAATAAAGAAAAAGGCAAAGCTATAGCTGTCGAAGAGAGCCCTGTGTCTAAGGAAAGCCTAAATGATCTATTATAGGCTATTGAGTTAGAGCAGTCCAAACCAATTCAGATTGATCTGACACAGTCACCACAGGTAAAGGTTAAGAAAACCAAGGCCTCAAAAAGGCTTAAGTTTGATGAGCCAACCCAGGAATTTGTTTCTAAACCTAGAAGACCTATGACCAGAAATTTCCAGCAGGTACAGGAAGCACT
Organism: Pinus taeda; assembly: GCA_000404065.3. Classification (NCBI taxonomy): domain Eukaryota; kingdom Viridiplantae; phylum Streptophyta; class Pinopsida; order Pinales; family Pinaceae; genus Pinus; species Pinus taeda. The sequence continues at coordinate 126,053 of APFE031701576.1, read as the reverse complement.
GCCCAGAACAGAGGAAACAGGGGAAGGAACACGACCTCAGCGAAAGAGTAGCAAAATTAAAGCAGCCACCACATCTCAAGGAGATTATGTGGCAGCCATGAAAAGCCAAATAGAAGCAGCTGAAGAAGAAATTAACCAACTGATGAAAGCTGCTGAAGACCTGAAGGCAGAGCTAAGCCGGTTACCTAATAAATGAATTCACTTTTCAGGAAAGGTTTTGTTTCAAACTTTTGTTAATTTTGCTTAATCTTAGTGTCTTGAAGATGTTTAAATCCTTGCGACACATATGAAACATCAAAGGGAATTTTTGGCAATCGATGATTGGGTGATATAAGTTCTCAGGTAAAAAAGCAAGCAAGCTGTTTTAAATAAAACAGCAGTTTCGTAGCGCGCTACGAAACTGCTATAGGTGATGATTTAAACGCAGAACCAGCAGTTTGATATTATGAGCGGGAGTTTTTGAAAAAGTGACACTTGTCCATCACCACATCCTACAACATATTTAAAACGTGGCCACGTTCCATTCCTTGGGTTATTAAAGGCTCAGAAAGGTGTTGTTCATGTTCGAGCAAATTATGGAAAACAGAAGCCGAGAAGCAGGGGACATCTCCTAATACCACGGGCAGATAAGGGATTCAGCGTTTAAAGGCCAATATGGCATATTTAATATCCAGCTCAGCCAAATCTAAAGAGGACCAGGTGTCACAGGACGAGGAGTAGCCACTATGGCATGAAGATGGAGTTAGAGTCATAATTGATTTAGGACTTTTTTAAATTACAGTCAGCATTTTATTTGTATTTAATAGACAGTTAAATAGTTGATAGGTGTCATTAGAGATAAGGATCGAGTTATTAGAATTCCCCTCATGCTGGAGGAGGAAACTTGAATTAGTTAGAATAAGGATTCTATATATAGCTGAGACAGTAATGTAATGAGGGTTGGAAAATTGATAGCAGAAGTATTGTTTTAGCTTATGTAAAAAACCATTTTCAGTAATATAAAGCATCTACTTTTCTTCTTAGGATTCATGAAGGATTTGTCATGTTCAGAATATGTGTTTTGTTCTTTCCTTAATGTCTTTTTCAGTTGCATGGATGCATAATCACTCAGAATTCACTGATTTTGTTCTGACTTCCTGTATGCATGTGTGAACTGTGGTTTTATGTAAGTTGTATTCTAAACATTTAAATGCTAAGTGGCCTGACTTCTATGCAAAGGTAGTGTCCTTGTTTACTGAAGTATGCTTGACTCCATAGGCCCAATGGGAACTTATGAAATGTTTGTCCAGCCATTATATTTGTCTATGTTGTTACACCACAAGAGTTAGCCATCTTATCATTAAATCAAAATCAATAACCCCTTTGAGAGATCCCTCTCAGGCTAAGGAGGCTAAGCCTTAGTCAAAAGCTTGGTTTGAAATAGTTACTTAGAGTCAACCTGACCAGCAGCCTATCAGGTCCTGATTTTGAGATAACAGTAGGGATAGTGATATTCCCTTTGACATGTTCTAGAAGTTCATTCTCTTTGAGAAGTAAATCAATCCTTTTCTTCCATGAAATAAAGTTATTAGTACCTACCAATTTGATGCTTTCCTTGCAAAAATACATTGATCTATATTAAGAAGGGGACATATACTTACCTAACAGATATTTAGATGTAGTGGATTCGCTTTCTCCTTGAAGACTTGATGGCTTGGCTTCCCAAGATCTTGATGTTCTTCAAGTTACCTTCTTGACTTGATGATGATATTTGTGTGATGACTTGTAGATGGTGTAGGTCCCTCTTTGATCTGTTTTTCTTTGTAGTGCTTTATGTAAGACTCTTATTCTTGCTTTGTAGTCTTCCTTGATGAATGATATATGGTAGACCTTCTTGTCCTTGAATTGATTGAGATTTCTTGGCTTGATGCTTCAGCTTTGTATATGTCCTTCCTTGATGAGTCACGTTACGAGTTTTCTTGAAATGCCCTTTCCTTGATGTGTCACCTTAGCTTTGATTCCATGTTGAAGAATCTAGGGCAATTAGGTGTGAAGTGATTCTTCGGGACTAGATAACAATTTGTGAAGTATTTTTACTTTTCTTGTCTTTGTTAGGTTAATCTTATTCTTCTATTATTAATTCATGTGTGTGTACTTCATCAAACTGCTATCAAAACATAAAACAAGAACACAAGATATTAGCTCTCTGCCAGAGCCAAAACCTCTCTTCTCTTGAGAGGAAATCCCTTCGATAAATTTTCTCTTATTGAAGCTTATTTCTTGATCAATTCCAAACCCTAGACCTTTGACTATAAGAACCTCCAAGAACAAGTCAATTCCTTCCTTTTCTCTGCACTATGTTTCCCCGACACTTTGTCCACCTCCTTCCGGCACTTCGTTTCCCGAAACTTCGTTCTTCCTTCCACTATTAGTAGACCTTCTAGAAGAGATACTTGTCTTTTGTACTTAGTGATATCCTTCACCTAAGGATACTCCTTCCTTCTCTTGATCATCTGAGTCCCTTCTTGATGTATAGAGGTAGGCTTAGTGTGAGAACAATGCAACCCTAATTCTCACACGTGTGAGAGGTACCATAGAGAATTAGGGTCATTTTCCTTCACTAGAGAGAGAGAGAGGCTTCTTTGCTTGTCTTAGTAGGCCTTGTAGGCCTAGTTTCAAACATAATCAACACTAGTTCATGGACTATTTGTTCCTGCTGTCATACCCACATATTTTACCTTTTTCTCTTCGCACGTGTGGTTGTTTCTAGCCCTAGAAACAATGCTCTACCTTCACTTTTCTTCCTCCTTAATTCACTGCACTTTGGAGACCCTTTTAGACTTATGTCCCTTCACTTTAGCTCGGCTTCTTCCTTCGCTAATTTCAGAGATGATTGTGTTCTCTTTGGAGGAGTGGACAACCTCTATATATAGAGGACTGCCCCTCCTTTAGGCCGACTTGCTGCCTTGAGGCTGACTTGACTTACTTTGCTTCGATGGGTGATTTTCATGGTGCCATTGCTTCTTTTGATGGTGTCTTTTCTAGGAGGAGACTTGACTTCGCTTGGAGGTGACTTCTTTGAATCTTATACATAATGTAACATACCCTTAAGGTCTTCAACATAATTCTTTTGACTTTTTGACTCACCTATAGCACTTAAACATGTGCTAGGCCTATTTCAATGAGCTAGAAACTCATTGACATATATTATAAAAATAATATTTCTTTTCTTGAATAAATACAAATATCAAAACTACACTTACGAAGACCAAACCTAGTTACATTTCCTTCAATATATGATAGAGTCAATTGAGACCAGTTGGTATAGGTTTTGGATGCATTTGGTTTTTATTGGCATTGGATCTCTTGGATTCGTTCTCTCATCTCCTCCCATTTTTTTCTCAATTCTAGTTAATGGCTCTCCATCCTATACTTTTAAATCATTACGAGGATTGAGACAAGGTGATCCCCTATCCCCCTTCATATTTATGGAAGATCTTGGAAGATTATTATCAAGTTCTTGTTTACAAGGTTCCATCAAAGGTTTACAGCTATTTGGTAAAGATCTTCCACTTAATCATCAACAATTTGTTGATGATGTATGCTTGTTTGATCCTTTCACTCTCAGGGAAGCTAAATGAATTCAAACAATATTACAGAGTTTTGTGGAAGCCTCATGAACTTTATTAATAAGGAGAAGACCAATATTTTTTTTATTTAATTGTAAGGAATATATTTAGTGTCATTTAAATAGTGTTCTGGAATTTCGCAAAGCTCAACTTCCCTCAAAATATCTAGGAGTCCCACTGGTAATATATCCAAAATGCATTTCCTATTAGCAGGATCTATTAACAAAAATTTCCACCAAGATAATAATTGGACTTTTCGAGCTTTGAATTTTGCAGATTGGTTGATTCTCACAAAACCCATTTTGCAGGCTATCCCTATCTATCAACTAGAATTTATGACAATTCCAAAAATAATATGTTGCAAGCTTAGAACATTATGGTGTGATTTTCTTTGGAGAGGCTCCATTAAGGCCAAGCGTTCGTCGTTAGTGGGAAATGAGAAATTGTTAAATCCCAAATTATTAGGAGGATTGGGTTTAAGGGACCCTAAAATGTCGATCATAACATTTGGAGCAAATTTATGGTGTCTTTGGGTGAAAGAATGAAACAAATTATGGAAATACATATAAATATGTTCCTTTGAGGACACAAGAGGATAGATTGATACATGATTCAGTAATTGGTGGTTCTAGTTTGTCAAACTATGAAAGCAGAGAGGTGGTGTGTCAACATGCTTTTTGGGAAATTAAGACAGGGGAGATGACTTTGTTTTGGGATGAAGCTTGGTAACAAATTCCACGTTTGAATGAAAAAGAGACTTTTCGAAACCTCTAGCTTTTTACAACCAATTTACACGCAGTAAAGGTTTCAAATTATTAGAAGCCTATGGATGGTAGCATGTTTTGGATAAAATGAAAGGATATGGAGGATTGGCCCACTTCGTCACAAGGATTTCCATGGGAGGATTTTCAACAACATTTAAGGGACATGATGATTAGGTTCTCCAACAATTGCGACATTTTGAGATGGGGCTGGCTTCCAATTGGCTCCTTTACCTTAAAGGAGGCCTATTCGAGTATCACAAATGATTTAAATATGGCGAAGGAGGTAATTTGGAGTTGGATTTGGTCTGGAATCTTGTGGCCAAAAATTTCAAATTTTTTGTGGTTAATTTCTTGGTGCAGACTTCTCATGTGGGGCATAATTAGAAAGAAAGGTTATGAAGGACCATCTTTATGCTTTATTTGTTTTCAAGAAGAGGAGAATGCATACCACCTTTTTCTTTTGTGTATATTCTCGTTAGAGGTATGGGATATCCTTAATTTCATTTTTGGTATTGCTAGGCCCAATCATGAAAATTTATCAAGTTTAAGAATCCTATAGTTACGAGGGCATGGAATCTTGTGATTGACTTTATATTATGGAATTTATGGAAGGAGCATAGTTATCATATTTTTCAACAAAAGAAACGAACAACTAGCCTTGGTCAAAGATCCAGTCCTTTCAAATTTAAGAGAAACGCTCGTAATTGTTTCATGGTCCTCTAATGACTAGAAGGTGGATGCGACAGAAGCACTGATTTTGTAGAACCTCAACTTGGATCAGTCAATGATCCCTTCTAAATATGAGCCAATGTAGGATTCACTTCTTATAGTAAACACTTTTTATTCTCCTCCTCTGAGTAATTTTATCAAATTGAACTTTGACGGGGCATCCAAGGGCAACCATGGTATTGTAGGGTTTGGGGGGATTTTTCGCAATGAAATTTTTTCTCCCTTGAGAAATTTTGCAATGAATTATGGGTTTCCAAGTAATAACTTGGTAGAATTCTTGGTATTGGAGAAATGCCTTCATATTGCTATTTGGGAGGGTTTTCAATTGTTACAGGTTGATGGTGATTCTTTGATAGCTATACAATGTATTAAAAAACTCTTAAATGGGTAACCTGCTTCCAGGATTGTACAAAGTTGGATATTAGAGGTGGTGGTGACCAATATCATTGTTTTGCTTGGTAATCTAGAATATGTAATTGTTAAACATACAAGGAGGACATGTAACATGGTTTCATATTTTTTGGCTAATATGGGATGTCAATTCAAGGATTTTAATTTGGATGAACCTTGGTTTGTCACTAATTGGGCTGAAGAAATGAAAATTATGTATAATTTGTTAGAGGAGGACAAAGAAACCCTCGATGGGAGTGTGATCCATGGAGGGAACATTTTTTTCTTGAACAGAGTGGCGAGCTCACACTTGTTGATGTTATGTCATGGTGTGGAACAGAGTAGGTAAATGGGCTTGGGTTTGCAACTTGACATCCTATCAATATAAATGCCTGAGTGTAGTGATGGGGTGGCAGAGGTACATTGTGCAACACAGTGGAGGTGAGGTTAAATCCTCACCCTCATACTTTTGGTATTTTGATGTAGCAAGTATTGTAAGATTTGGATTGCCTATCATCTGCTTTGGTGTGTTTGTTGAGGTTTTCGACTCTGATGATAAAGAGGTATCCTTATTTGTGTTTTTATTTACGCTGATGAGAGGATTGGGTCAATGTTTTTCGTTCTGTTTCTACATGTCATAGAGCTCGGGCTTGTCTTCAAATTTGTAATTTTTTATTCGAATTCGCCCCTCCTGGATGACGAATTCACAGGTATTTCCATCCCATGTCCAATACTAGTTTATGGTTGTTGGTATCGTGGTCATTTTTCTGTGTGGCTTTAGAAAGAGATTTTTCTCTTCTTCTCTTTTTTCTAGAGGTGTGATATGTAATTTGAGCTTTGCATAGCTTTATCTTGTATAAGCCTTTGTCGACACGTGTTCTGGTGCATTGGAATTTTGTGTACTCAATTGTGGACATCCACTACATCTTTAAGGTTGGAACCACTATGTTTAAGTTGTCATTTGTATTTAGACTTTGGCGTGGTATTGATGGTTGTTGAGTCTTCTAAGTCTTCAAGTGTTGTCATGTGGGTGGGGTTATCCAAGCTTTATGCCTTTACAGTGTAGTGAATTTCAAGTTTCCCTCAAATTCAAGCCTCGAGTGTGGAATTTGGCCATGGATGCTTTGGTTGTGTTTCAGTCGAGTTTTGAAGGGGCGATGGTTTGCCCTTTTTCTTGTTATACTGATCGTGGTACTCTCACTTGTTGTTGCCATTGTTCTCTTATACTAGTTACCATGCCTCCTTGTCAGAGAATGACAAGTAGAAGAGGCGGGGCTGGTAATGTTGGTATTCAATGTTATCGACTATTTGTGTGGGACGTAGTTGCATCATAATTTGATTCAGTCCCTCTTGAAGTGAGGAGGGAAATTATGTTGTTTGAATCAAAAGAGTTTGGGGATCACCCTTACATTTTTTATTCAAAATTTCAAGGAGATGGTTTGAAATGGGTTCCAGACCCAAGAAGATTTAGGAAGAGGAGATTGCATTTTCTGCATTCTCTCTCTTGGCACCAATAAATGGACATCATCTTTCGTCTGGTATTAAAAGATAAGAAAGTTGATAATTACAGTGTTTTTGTTTTTCATAAGGACATTAAGTGCATTTTAAGGAATATTGAATATTTCCTTAACAATATTGACTCTTGCTTGAGTTATGTGGAAAGTTATGTGGTGTCAGACTCAGCCTCAGGGGATCTTATTGACCCTCTTGGAGACCCAACTGTTCCACCTATTGATAGTACTCCAAGCTTTACAGTTATCTCATTTGATTAAGACTAGTATATGGCTTTGAAGCTTTGGCATTCTTGTGTCCATCTATTTTTGAGGTTATTGATGCTTTTCATGTTCTAACCTTCTAGGATATATGGATTTAATGGGCTGAACTGGTGGTATTTTTTGTTCTCACACTTAGTTTTCTCATGGTGTCTTTTATTGCTAGACGTTTCTAGTGGTTTGGTCCCAACAATTAGGTACTATGGCGCACCTTTTGGTATGTTAGTTAGTGTCTTTGGGACTGATGTAGTTATAAACACAATCCTTTTGAGGTTGATACAACTTGAAAGAATGGTTCATAACTACATTTCTCTCTCTAGTACGTTGGTTCACGACTATCTGCTACAGGAAATCACTCTCTTTTATGTTTTGGATGATCGTAGTAAGGCTAGCCGGTTGGTTCATAGAAATTTCTCTTGCTAGTGTTTTCCCCTGCAGCTACATGGTCCTCGAGATGGTTCTAACTTTACAAAATTTATGGCTCTTCGCTACATCTCTTGTTTTCTTTTTGATGCTGGATAAATGTTTGGCTTCTATTGGGTATAACCATGTCTCTTGGTTGTGAAGGGCATTGATCTGGTCACTTAGTTTTTATGTTTTTGTTTGTTGATAGCAGGCATTGTCTTCTCTTCGTTGTGAAGGGCATTGATATGGTCACTTAGTTTTTGTGTTTCTGTTTGTTGATAGCACACATTGTCTTCACTTGGTTGTGAAGGGCATTGATCTGGTCACTTAGTTTTTATGTTTTTGTTTGTTAATAGCAGGCATTGTCTTATTGATGTATGATGTAGCAATGAGGAGACCTCCACTCCCATGTCTTTATCTTTTGCAAAGACTGGAGATGTGATTACAATGTACACTCTCTTTTACTAATAAAAATCTATTTGTACCAGTTTACAAAAAAGAGGTTTGGAAACATATGGTTCTTATCAAATAATGAAATTAATTTAAGATATAAACATTTGTACATAAAATTGAAATATTAATTAATTTTTTTAATAAAAATTTTGAAAATTTTAAATATATGATTATATTGATTGTTTATAATTTTAAGTTTTGAAAACATATAATTTTAATTAAACCAACCAGATATATCTTAAATGCAATCCAAGAAACACCCAGAAAAATGTATTTCATAATAGATTTGTTGAAACCTTTAAATATGCTTCATTATAATAAATACCATAAGCAAACCCATGACTTCAGCCCAAAAACTTCCAAGTGTAAATTATTAATTTTATTTTTATTTTACTGAAATAAAATAATAATGTTTACATTAATCGTAAGCAGGCTCTCAATCTAACCCCCACCAAAAAGACAGGGAAGGATTCAAATAACGGGAATAAGCGAGTATCTTCTATACTACACTAAAAAAACACCTCTACACAATAATTAAATTATTTATAAATATAAACTTTCACATACAAAATTAAATATTACTTAATAACTTCTAAACTTTGAAATTCATAGAAAAACAAGAATTAAATTAATTATAAATAAAAACTTTCACATACAAAATTAAATATTACTTTGAAATTCATAGAAATAATATATATAAATGATATATTCGATATTTATTTCAAATTTTTTACTTTTAACTTCTTTTTTTGTAAGTTGGGGCCGATTTACATGTCCATGAAGTACCTCTCAACGGGGGAAGGGTAGCCCAAGATTTGAGACTTCATTTCCACGGCCCTTGCCACTTGAGCTATCCCATGTAAACTACTTTTAACTTTAATAATCTTTAATTTTCATTTATTTATTCAAATTTTCACATTTTATTTTTAAAATTTGTATTTTAAATATATTTTTTTCTAATTAAAATTTATAGTAAAATATATTTCCTTTTTTAAATCGACTTCCCAATTAATAAAATATTTAATTTAATTTAACTTAGATGTCATCTTGGTGTTACTTTCTTTATCTACTTTACAATTGATGTGATCTTGATATGTTCCACTGAAGTGAAGATCATTTAGGTGAGAATCTATCCATTTCTTTACCCACTTTACAACAAGCAAGCATTATTAAATAAACATATTCCATCCTCCTTTTTTTTCCCACTCCACAATCAACATACTTTCTATTATATGAAAAAATTGTTTATATTTGCAAAATATATTCCATTTCTAGAAATATCTATGACCTGAAAATATCTATGTTCTACATAAGGATGTATGGCCTCCATTCATCCAAGGAAAACATCATATCTGTTCTTTACGACTGGTAAACGTGATCCTCCTCTTTTCTTTTTCCACTTTAGTAACTCATCCGCCTCAATCTGGCTTTCACCCACCAATGGTGTTTTAATGCTATGTGCGCAGTTTTTCTGTAAACGATTTGGCAAGCACAATGTGGATTTTGTTTGTTTGTGAGGCGGGGAAAATCCATCTGCTGGAATGTATTTTGAAATGGGGGTATTCAAGGAGCTGCAGGGAAGCTAATCACTGCAGGATGAGGTTCTTCATTACAGAAATGACTGGTTGGTTACAATGGCTATTTAACATAGCTGATTGAGTTAAATGAAACAGTAACAGATTCCGTTAATTTATCTCCAGATATAGGAATCACGTGCACAGGCAATTTCGCAGTTTTCACTGCAAGTTTGTTCTGTGTGGGTGTATTCAAAACTTGACAGGAGAACTAATCTATGATGCAGTGGTTTATTTTAAGGTTGCTTGGCTGCCTCGCGTGCTTGTCGAGTCTTGCTTTCAGTAGTACTTGAATTGGGTGAAACGGTAACAGGTTCTTTAATTTTATTACAATCTGGCCGTTTCAATTACAAGTTTGATAAGAGGAAGGCTGGATCTGCACATGTGGACTCATTCCCACTGCAATGTCTTTCCTTAAAATCTGCAGCAGCCACTGCAGAGATATGTGAGTGCAGTCTGAGATATTGTCTATTCTGGATCAAGCTGCTGATTGGATCTTTCAGGTCTAGAGCTAACGGGTCTACAGCACTGGTGTGGCCTTATATGCCCTGGAAGATCACATGGCCCAGAGCGGATGATTCAGAAAAGGATCTGAAGTGGCAGGGTTCATAGAAGTCTTACTCAACTATGTGGCTGGTTCAGAGTGGATAGTTTCTCTAGCTCTCTGGTCGCTAGAAGGACAATAAGAGATTATATGTGGACAGTAATGTAACTCAGTTTTCTTCCAATACGTTTCAAACCTGAAGAGAAATAATAAGAAAATGAGTTTTAGCTCATTGTACAAAGCAGCTAGAGTTTGAATGAAATTTACAGTTTATTTATATAAATTCTGTGCATCATTATCCGATTCATATATATTATGTATTATAAGTTATGTACCATTTTCATTTGAAGCTGAGATAAATGAATCAAAAGCATTAAGAAACATCTGACATACACTGAGATAATGTGAATATACTCTAAACTCTAATGCCTCTAAGGCATATCTATCTGCAGCAGAACATAAAAACAAGACAAAAGAAAAGAGTCCAGAAATCTTGGGCATTACCTAACACTAATCTAATCCTAACATACTTCTATAGGCTTATAATTATCCGAACTTTTCCAATACTAGGTGGGCTTTTCAATAATTTATTCAAATTGCTTTATATTGATAAAAAACCAAAACCATTTTTATTTGCTCATTATAGAGGAGCTTTCTATCATAACTTTCTGATCAGTATGAACCATATTTTATCTGGATGCTCTGTTATCTACAGTTATTACAACTTCGCAACAAGTTATTATATATAGACTTTATTATGTTTGTGCTTATGATGGTCTAGCTGTTTCCTTACATATTAGGTGCTCAGTTCTGGTTTGGGTTCACTGACTTGGTCAGATACCAAGTTATTGTTAGTCTTTGCTGGGCTAATAGATTACAAGAATTTACAATTAGTTCAGTAGGAGCTCAGTTGGAGTTTAGAGTTAGACTAAAATCAGTAGAAGCTCAGTTGGAGTTTAGAGATAGACTAAAATCATTATTATCGTTTTTGAAAATCTAGATTGTTATTTTGTTTATCTGCAATTTGGGTTTGTTTTGATATACTGAACTTACCTATTTGTTTCTTCTTTAATTTGAATGATATGTTCCTTCCCTATGCCTCAAATATTTTGAAGTGATCTGCGCAACTACACCTTTTTGGATTTGTTTACTACAACGAGATAAACTCCTGTCATAAGTTTCACCTGTCTGGAGATTCCTGTTTGGACAGATGTTACCAAGATTTTGGTCATGACAATTGATTTTAGTTATTTACTAATTGGGATCTTTCACTATTGTTGTAATTTTTTATGCAACAATCTTTTTGTCAAATAAAATGAAGACCTTTCAATTCCGGCCAGGGGATTTACTTCTTTTGTGATATCTTTAGTTTGGATTGTTTGGAGGAGCGTGGAATTATGGAAAACTTGATCCACAATGTTATTTCATTTTAGGAGAATATAGACAATATCAATCCTCTCCAGTTACTTCAATTAAAATATGTGCCGATTTGAAAATACAATTAAATCTCAATTTTAATGTATATCGACGCCCATTTTCTTTTCAAAATAAAATACTTCATAGTTTTTAAAGCAGGAAATATGCAGATTGCAAATTTATTTAGGGAAGTTTTTACAAAGAATAACAAAAATATGTTGCATGTGGTTGGTGTGATTTGAATCTCTTTAAATAGATTAATAAATTATTTGGTAATTGGAAATATGGTGTGTGGTATTTTCACATGTTAAAAAATAATAAAAATTGTTGACCTAAGGTGGCTAAAATTTCATTTTATAATTATGGCAATAAAATGTATTCTTAATTCACACCATGAACACCAGTTCACATCCTCACTCTAAATGCACACGTAGTATCACATCCTCACTCTAAATGCACAAATAGGTATGGTTACCTTCATGATTGAGAGAACAAAAATACCCTGCGAAACAATAAAAACAAAAAGAAATTTAACACAACTTTCATACATTATACAGATAAAGAAACTGTCATCATACACACAGAGAATATGGGAATTGATACATTATACAGATAAAGAAACTGTCATCATACACACAGAGAATATGGGAATTGATATTGATGTTTTCATTGCTTTCAGAATTCAATACTTTAATGAAATATTGTAAATTACAAAACTGTCATCATACACAAAAAGAGAATATGGAAATTGATATAGATATTTTCATGGTTTTCAGAATTCAATACTTTAATGAAATATCATAAATTGCAAATTATATGTATAGTGTATATCATTAATGGGATTATATATGTAAAGTGTAAGATATTAATACATTTTTGTCTTGTAAGAATTGATTATAGTGTAAATAATTAATAGGATATGTGTAAAGTGTAAGTTATTTGTTGTTTATAGATTATTGTGGTTGGTGGTGTTATTAGAATTTAGCATCACGTGATGACCAACAATGTTAATAGAATGAATCAGGTGATGACCAATGGTAAGGATTGTATTTGTAAAGTTTAAGATATTAATACATCTTTGTCTTATAAGAATTAATTATAGTGTAAATCATTAATAGGATTATATGTAAAGTGTAAGTTATTTGTTGTTTGTAGATTATTGTGGTTGGTGGTGTTATTAGAATTTAGAATCAGGTGATGACCAACAATGTTAAAGAGAATTTAGAATCAGGTGGTGACCAGTGGTTCCCATTGACCTTCCAACTCTAAATCAAGATTCATCATCAAGATCACAGGTGATGACCAACAATGTTAATAGAATTTAGAATCAAGTGATGACCAGTGGTTCCCATTGACCTTCCAAATCTAAATCAAGATTCATCATCAAGATCACAGGTGATGACCAACAATGCTAATAGAATTTAGAATCAGGTGATGACCAGTGTTTCCCATTGACCTTCCAAATCTAAATCAAGATTCATCATCAAGATCACTTTGATGACCGGAGGCCTTACATAAACAAGTGGAGCAAGGTGGAAATACCCAAAGGATAAGTTGACTAAGGAAAAGATACAGATAGGATTAAGGAAAAGAGAGAGCAAAAGAGACAAATGGAGAACCCTAGAAAAAGAGGGAATGAATAGAAAGGGAAACCCTAGAAATTAAAGAAAGAAAGAAGGAAATAATAAAGAAAATAATATATAAAAGGCTAAAAACTAAAAGGAGGGAAAGCTAATAAAGGTCGATAATAATCCAATGCTAATTAATTTAAAAGCATATAAGAAATATACCAATGAGATAATATGTGCCATAGATATATGTATATATCAAAATGACATACCCATATAATTTGTAATAAACTATATTATTATAAATTAGAATATTAATAGAATATCAAACTTAAATGAAGTTAAGCACCTAATTAGAGAAGCAACAAAAACTATAATACTATAGAGAAATAATAATAAAGAAGGTCAAATTATAATAAGGAATAGGAGAATCGGGGAAAGACTATAATGATAAAAGGGAGGAGAAGGTTAAGAGAAGCAACAACAATCAAAAGAGGGATCAAATTGAATAGATAAGGGAGGGTAGGGACATGCCCAAGGAGAAGGGATATATATACAAATGAGCAAGGATAAGTCAAGAAGAATGATGGAAAGAGGGTAAGGAAAAGAGGAAAGAAAAAGGAGGGGGAAAAGGTGAACCTAAGAAGGAGAGGGGAGAAGAAGAAGGGGAGAAAGGAGAAATAAGAGAAAAAGAAAAAGCTAAGACACACTCACCATGGGAAGAAGAGGATCCTAACAAAGAACTAAAAAAAAGAGAATGTGAAAAGAAAAAGGAAAAGCAAAAGAGGGATCAAGACAAGCAAAAATTAGAGGAGACTTTAATATTGGGTGAGTAAATGGAGCCAATTACTACTAACCTCAAGATCATTACCTAACACTAATCTAACCCTAACATACTTCTATAGGCTTATAATGATCCGAACTTTTCCAATACTGGGTGGGCTTTTCAATAATTTATTCAAATTGCTTTATATTGATAAAAAACCATTTTTATTTGCTCATTATAGAGGAGCTTTCTATCATAACTTTCTGATCATAATGAACCATATTTTATCTGGATGCTTTGTTATCTACAGTTATTACAACTTAGCAACAAGTTATTATATATAGACTTTATTTTGTTTGTGCTTATGATGGTCTAGCTGTTTCCTTACATATTAGGTGCTCAGTTCTGGTTTGGGTTCACTGACTTGGTCAGATACCAGGTTATTGTTAGTCTTTGCTGGGCTAATAGATTACAAGAATTTACAATTAGTTCAGTAGGAGCTCAGTTGGAGTTTAGAGTTAGACTAAAATCATTATGATCGTTTTTGAAAATCTGGATTGTTATTTTGTTTGTCTGCAATTTGGGTTTGTTTTGATATACTGAACTTACCTATTTTGTTTCTTCTTTAATTTGAATGATATGTTCCTTCCATATGCCTCAAATATTTTGAAGTGATCTGCGCAACTACACCTTTTTGGATTTGTTTACTACAACGAGATAAACTCCTGTCATAAGTTTCACTTGTCTGGAGATCCCTGTTTGGACAGGTGTTACCAAGATTTTGGTCATGGCAATTGATTTAGTTATTTACTCATTGGGATCTTTCACTATTGTTGTAATTTATTATGCAACAATCTTTTTGTCAAATAAAATGAAGACCTTTCAATTCGGGTCAGGGGATTTACCTCTTTTGTGATATCTTTAGTTTGGATTGTTTGGAGGAGCGTGGAATTATGGAAAACTTGATCCACAATGTTATTTCATTTTAGGAGAATATAGACAATATCAATCCTCTCTAGTTACTTCAATAAAATATGTGCCTATCTGAAAATACCTTTAAATCTCAATTATTGTGATTACAGATTTTAATGTATATCAACGCCCATTTTCTTTTCAAAATAAAATACTTCATAGTTTTTAAAGCAGGAAGAATGCAGATTGCACATTTATTTAGGGAAGTTTTTACAAAGAATAACAAAAATATGTTGCATGTGATTGGTGTGATTTGAATCTCTTTAGATAGATTAATAAATTATTTTGTAATTGGAAATATGGTGTGTGGTATTTTCACATGTTAAAAAATAATAAAATTGTTGACCTAAGGCGGCTAAAATTTCATTTTATAATTATGGCAATAAAATGTATTTTTAATTCACCCCATGAACACCAGTTCACATCCTCACTCTAAATGCACAAGTAGGTCCGGTTACCTTCATGATTGAGAGAACAAAAATACCCTACGAAACAATAAAAACAAAAAGAAATTTAACACAACTTTCATACATTATACAGATAAATAAACTGTCATCATACACACAGAGAATATGGGAATTGATATTGATGTTTTCATTGCTTTCAGAATTCAATACTTTAATGAAATATTGTAAATTACAAAACTGTCGTCATACACAAAAAGAGAATATGGAAATTGATATTGATATTTTCATTGTTTTCAGAATTCAATACTTTAATGAAATATTATAAATTGCAAATTATATGTATAGTGTATATCATTAATGGGATTATATATGTAAAGTGTAAGATATTAATACATCTTTGTTTTGTAAGAATTGATTATAGTGTAAACCATTAATAGGATATATGTAAAGTGTAAGGTATTTGTTGTTTGTAGATTATTGTGGTTGGTGGTGTTATTAGAATTTAGCATCAGGTGGTGACCAATGTTAATAGAATGAATCAGGTGATGACCAATGGGAAGGATTGTATTTGTAAAGTTTAAGATATTAATACATCTTTGTCTTATAAGAATTAATTATAGTGTAAATCATTAATAGGATTATATGTAAAGTGTAAGTTATTTTTTGTTTGTAGATTATTGTGGTTGGTGGTGTTATTAGAATTTAGAATCAGGTGATAACCAACAATGTTAAAGAGAATTTAGAATCAGGTGGTGACCAGTGGTTCCCATTGACCTTTCAAATCTAAATCAAGATTCATCATCAAGATCACAGGTGATGACCAACAATGTTAATAGAATTTAGAATCAAGTGATGACCAGTGGTTCCCATTGACCTTCCAAATCTAAATCAAGATTCATCATCAAGATCACAGGTGATGACCAACAATGCTAATAGAATTTAGAATCAGGTGATGACCAGTGTTTCCCATTGACCTTCCAAATCTAAATCAAGATTCATCATCAAGATCACTTTGATGACCGTATAGGAGGCCTTACATAAACAAGTGGAGCAAGCTGGAAATACCCAAAGGATAGGTTGACTAAGGAAAAGATACAGATAGGATTAAGGAAAAGAGAGAGCAAAAGAGACAAATGGAGAACCCTAGAAAAAGAGGGAATGAATAGAAAGGGAAACCCTAGAAATTAAAGAAAGAAAGAAGGAAATAATAAAGAAAATAATATATAAAAGGCTAAAAACTAAAAGGAGGGAAAGATAATAAAGGTCGATAATAATCCAATGCTAATTAATTTAAAAGAATATAAGAAATATACCAGTGAGATAATATATGCCATAGATATATGTATATGTCAAAATGACATGGCCATATAATTTGTAATAAACTATATTATTATAAATTAGAATATTAATAGAATATCAAACTTAAATGAAGTTAAGCACCTAATTAGAGAAGCAACAAAAACTATAATACTATAAAGAAATAATAATAAAGAAGGTCAAATAATAATAAGGAATAGGAGAATCGGGGAAAGACTATAATGATAAAAGGGAAGAGAAGGTTAAGAGAAGCAACAACAATCAAAAGAGGGATCAAATTGAATAGATAAGGGAGGGTAGGGACATGCCCAAGGAGAAGGGATATATATACAAATGAGCAAGGATAAGCCAAGAAGAATGATGGAAAGAGGGTAAGGAAAAGAGGGAAGAAAAAGGAGGGGGAAAAGGTGAACCCAAGAAGGAGAGGGGAGAAGAAGAAGGAAAAAGAAAGAAGAAGGGGAGAAAGGAGAAATAAGAGAAAAAGAAAAAGCTAAGACACATTGACCATGGGAAGAAGAGGATCCTAACAAAGAACTAAAAAAAAAGAGAATGTGAAAAGAGAAATGAAAAGTAAAGAGGGATCAAGACAAGCAAAACTTAGAGGAGACTTTAATATTGGGTGAGTAAAGGGAGCCAATTACTACTAACCTCAAGATCATTGTCTTGTTGAGATTGTTTGGATGTTTCGTTATTTCCAAGGCTTCTCTATATTTTCTTTTATATTGGTTCCATTACTTGGCAAGTATTTATGTATTTTCCAAACAGATATGGTGATTAGTTTTGGAAGAATGTTCTGCAAGAGCTGAGGATCTAGTCCTTCCATTCTTAATATATGTGCCATGCTCCTTCAATATAACTTTGAATGTCCTACTTGTCTCTCCAATGTAACATTTCCCACAGGAACAAACTACTTTGTAAATCCTCTTTAGTTGAAGGTAGTCAATCCTATCTTTGACTGATCTCATATTTTTCAAGATGGTGATAAGAGGTTTGAAGAAGGATCCAATGTATTTCTTCCTTAAGACTTTGGCTATTTTATTAGTGATACGTCAGATAAAAGGTAGATATTTTTTTCCTTTGCAAGGATCCTTCTACAGTCACGTGCTATGAGCCCATAATTATGGAACTTATAACATTCAATATTGTAATCAAGTAGGAAGTAAATGAATTATAGTTTCTATCATCAAAATCATGAGAACTTCTAGTTTTGTTGCTCACATAATCATTTGTTGAGGTCTTATAAGATCCTTTGTTTCTATCTCTCACATAATTACTTCTTACATAGATTGTACGATATATTTCTTTATGGCGAAAATTATTGCAAGAAAACAATAGCAAAGGAAGATATTTTGGTATCGGGTTATGAAAGACCTTCTTGGTGGAAGAGCTATTCTATATTCATTCTTGCTTTTCTTATGAGAAGAATTAGGTTTTTGTTGGTACTCATTTCCTTTCCTGACATTACTTTCATTGTTGATGGATCCTTTGAGATTATTAGCATAAATTTTAGGCGTTTCATCATTTTTTTTCTAATGGATTTGTGATCTTAGTGCTTGCATCTCCCTTAGGGGTATTTTGTTTTTCATTGTAGCCAACACCTTTCTTAATGAATGATGACCTTTGAAAAATGTGAATATTATATAATATTTCAACACTCTTTCCAAACACCAAACTTCTATTCAACTAATCAGTTGTTTTCCCTAGTTCCTTTCTTAAGGAAACAATTTCAGTTTCTAGATTTACACAATTTTCTTCCTATTCTTTTAGATGGCTTCTAAATGCTTCTTCTATCCCTTTTGTCTCTTCTAGTTGAGTCTTTAAGATGATAACTATTTTTTTGTTTCATCAAGATCACTTATTTTCGTGTTTCTATAGTTTCTCCTTCTTCCTTTTATTCTTTCTCTTAAGCCTGTCTATTTCTTCTAAGGAATTAATGAGTTCTGTTCAAGATTCATGTAAAATCACTTGTGAAATTCCATGTAATAAAAGTTAATAAAGGAAAAAATAATAACCATGGTTAATGGGACACTTATTCCAAGCTGAATGTTGGGCAACACATCTTAGTGTGGGTGTTCATTTGGTTATTAATGGCTAAGGATTTGGAAAGGAAAAATGGCATTTTTGGCACATCTATTTATGAAAATAATAGAAATTAGGAGAAAAGGGAGGTGAAAGGTCACAGGTTGCATGTGAAGAGGAAAATGAAGGAAAATAATGGAAAATGAAGAAAATAGAGGCCTCATTCATAAAAAGGATTCTGAGGATTAGTTGGTAATATTTTTTCAGTTTAGTTTTGGAGCTCTCTGATTATTTTCTCTCTCTCATACTCTTGGCTTTTCTTGGAGCACTCTTGGAGGGTGTGGCTATTTCTAGGAAAACTAGTGTCTTTTCGATCAACTAGCCCTCTAGGTTTGGCAACTACCCTAGAAACAATCGTTTAAAGTAATTCAACGATTTCTTCTATGCACAATAGATAAGAGAAAGATGAGAGGACCAACTTGGAACTTCCGCTTAATCCTTTTCTTGATCTTTCTCCCCCTTGACAGAGCTTGCAACTCCTTTCCGTACTTATACCGCTTGAAGAGTACCTATAGAAACACAGTAGCAAAGAACCATCAAAGCATCTTGATCTATTGTAACATAAACACTATAGAATCAGATATATAATGAACATACAATAGCATTCACAAATGATAACATTCACAATTGCACAATCATATGGAAGAAACTTGAAGAACTTTATTAAATAGAAGGGAGAATTACAACCCAGTTGTCTGATCCAGCATCATCCTCCCAGCATCAATCCCTCTTCACCTCATGAAATAGCAATATCACACCAACAATACAATGCTATTTTCCTCAAATACAAACTATCAGCACTTCCTTGCAATTCATAATATTCCAACCTCTGGATCTCTTAGATGAGGGATCCATTTATAGATGTGTGCAAGGGTGTGAGTCATCTCTAGGGTTTTGATTAGTGTCATTCCACATGTTAAAATTGATTCTACTTGTTACAATTAGTTCCACTTGGAGATTTATTGAATCTCTTACTCATCCCTGGGCGAATTCAGAGAGGCAAGTGTCATAAGAGAAGTTTCTAGAAGATTCCAAGAGCATCCACTTAGAAAATTGTCTCAGACATTTGTCCATCCTCACCCATCACACCCTACATAAGGCCTAATCAGTATGTATTGCACCTGAGAAGTGTACCACTCAGTATGCATCGCACCTGGCCAGTGTAGCAGTCAGTATGGTTCAATTTGGGCCATTTCTAGATGGTTTTTCAGGTGGAAATTTTGGGAAATGATGTAATCAGATGACCATGTTCTTTTAGGGTATGAAACAAATCTTCTAGGGGTTGAAAAGCCCTAGTTTATCGAAATATAAGATTGGGGTCGAAGTGCCCAAATATGTCTATAACAGTTGCCCCCTAAAGCATGAAGTCGTAAATCTTGATGTCAGGTGAAATGTTTTATCATGAGGATCTGAGGTTTCGAACTGGAAGGTGACCTGTATAAGATACAACACAATACATCATCATAATATAATTTTTTCATGATTTAGCTGAGGCAGTCATTCCCATGCTCAGCTTTATAAATTCATTTCATGTACATAGATCAGATAGTTGTCTGATGATTCTTTAGATGTAGAGTCATTATCCTTGGTTCGGATGACCGTCTGTGCAGCTTCTTTGTACATTTGATGTCTTTATATCCCTGAATATATCACATCCTGGATGGATGAAACTAGATCCAGGGTCTTCAAACTCGTTCAATCTTCACCCGATGTACAATTCAATCCATGTGAAGAGATGTTCTGAAGTCGAACATGGAAATACATCACTTGATTACCAGCCAATAATGTGGGCTATTAACAGATGCGAGAGGAATCACCGATAATGATCATGACCCTCAAGGTACTACAGTACAATTCACGCGGTGTGAATATATGATCCGGCATCGAACACCACACAAAATCTTTCGGTCGAAGGTCATTGATGTCAACCTGTCGCCAGAAGTGAGAAACTTGCCATTAAGGCATGCAAGCTTCAAAGTACTGAAAGGGTTGTTTCTAAGCCAACTTCTCTGATAATGAGCTAATGTCAACAAGAAGTGACTTGTCATAGGAGGGCCTTAATGTATCCCACAACTACAACATGAAACGAAGCAAATGATTTTCTGGAGGTGAAAACAATCTGATGACACAAGGTTCAGGAATGGCGGTCATGAAAAATGAAGGTTGAAGGTATTGTAGTGGATGAGGCATTAACTGGATTGTGGTTTCTCAACTGAATGAATTCTCTTAAACATGTCGGCGACACTGAGATGGATTGGTAGCATTAACCCCAAAAGATGGATAGTGTGGAAGACCAATGGTTAGATGATCGGTGAACGAAATAACCCAACCTAACTCAATAATGGTGATGGAGTGAAAGTGTCATGTTCAAGAGCGACCTGCTACCATAAGTTTCTTCAAGTTTCTTCCCTTTTTCCCTAGTCATTTCTGACCAGTACCTCTTTATTTTTGTCAAGCTTGAGGAGGATAACATATGCTTGTTCTATAATTTTCCCTTTGAGCAAACCCATTTCTATGTTTTAACAAGTCTAGCGACAATGAAACTCGGTCTTGTCTAGAATGGACAGGTTTGTTAATATTGTTTTAACGAGTTTAACGACAAGGATAACTTGGTCCTTTTGATGTTTAGAGAGTTTGAAAAGGGACGAAAAGAAGACTCCAGAAGTTCTTTTTCGTAGAATAATCCCTTAAGTCCGAAAAAGGATAAAATAATACAAAAGGGATGACTTTTCTGATCACTTTAACGAGCCGAAAAAGACAAGTGGTCACACTTTTTCGTAGGATAATCCCTTTGGTCCGAAAAAGTATAAAATTATACAAGAGGGATGACATTTCCAAGCACTTTAACGAGCTGGAAAGGCCAATTTCTCGACAATATTTTCATATTTAACGAGTCTGAAAAGGGTTTAAAGGAGACTCGATTTTGAGGAACGAGTGGTGTCTAGGGTATCAACTAGTTCCGGGTAAGCTTGGAACTTCTGAAAACATGGTGATTTCTGTAAAGAGGCTGGCTAACAAGACCACTCATCACAATTTTTCCTCAAAAAAGGGTAAACAACCAAGTGGAAGCATATGATCGGCCAAAAAAATGGAGGTGATGGGAGGTACACAACCAAGGTTCAAAAGGCTGATAGAACGACAATCACAAAGGTTAATTACTCCAGGTGGGTTCATTTTTTAATGAGCTTGAACCATGGGGGAGCTATGCTCTGTAGTGGGTTTATTTTTTAATGAGCTTAAACCATGGGGGAACTATGCTCGGTGGTTGGTTTATTTTTTAACGAGCTTAAACCATGGGGGGACTATGCTTGGTTTTTACTTTTCTTTTTTATGCAAGCTAGAAACGACAAAACTAAAAAAGCTAGAAAAGACAAAACTAAAAAGCTAGGAAAAGAAATTAAAAATGGAAAAAAGGTTTGCATGCCCACAGCATAATGAAAAGGAGAGTCTCCAGTAACCATATGGAAACTACTAAGGTTAGGTAGGATGGTTTCGTCTGCAGAATAGACAAAACACTTCCTTGTCTTCATCTGCAGAATAGACAAAGGTGAATGGTGTGTCAGACAAATCAAATAACCTACAGGGAAACTTATCTTTTCAGCTAAGTTTGTCCGCAGAATAGACAAGGGTGCATGCCCCCTAAGCTTTGTTACATTCACCAGACTACTCATGGCAATCAGGTGGATGGAATGAAGGTTGAAGCGATATCGTCAATGTAAAAGAACCATTTAGGGATGAGAATTGAATTGGAGCTAAGCTTGAACCGGGGAATGAAAGCTGGTCAATGGTGACAATCTTGCCTTCATGTGGGAAACACATCACTCGAAAGAGTGTTGAAACAATAGCTTCCATGTTATAAACATAGTCACGTCCAAGGAGTAGATTGTAATGTAACGATCCTGGGACTACCATCACATTCAGATGAACGATTTTCCTTCCCAAAGTGATCGGTAACTTAGGAAGGATCCCTAATGGTCGACTTGTTCCTTTGTTAAAACCTAACAGATTTTGTGTAACATGCATAAGCGATGGCGAACCAAGCACTTTCCAAGCAATTGAGGAAAGGATACTCACTGAAGCCGCTTCATCTATAATAGTGCCAGATACGATCATTTTACGAACTTGTATTATGATCCGAAAAGGTACATTGGAAGGAAGGAGGGATCTTGCTAATCGATTCCAATCAAAGGAAGTGACGAGACTGCTTGGAGGGGGTACTGAGTAAACAGAAGAAATAACCCCTTGATTTACCAAAGCTGGGGGATTTTCTTCCTATTGTGAAGGAACGGGTGGATTGCCCCCAAGTTCATCGGAATCTAAAGTAATAAAAAGAATTTGAACGGTATCATTCTCATTCTCTTCAGGGATGTTATGATTTTCTAAAGGTAAAATTGGGTCAATTGTCACCTCGACCTGTTGACTTTGGTCGGGTATAGACTCATAAGACTCACTTTTAGAGAGAGTGGTCTCTACCAACAGTTGATTTAAGTCAGTCGATTTTTCAACCAGTAAAGGACTTGGGGAGAGTTTCCTGTAACTAGATGGAAGTCGCTACGGTGAAGCAGGATAGTTATCCAACACTCTTTTGGCTTCATCCAAAAAGGGACAAAGGTGAAGGTGATGGTTCCCTTCACATAACTTACATGGAAATCTAACCTTTCTCATCTGTCCATGAACTTTATTACCTCTAGTTGAAGGTGTGTTATCTACATGATCTCTAGAAGTTGATGACACAGGGTGTTGTGAACGAGGAGACCATTCTCTCAAGATCCGAGGAAAGCAAGGGCAGTCTCGAGAAAAATGGTCCCTCACATAAATTATGCATGGATATTTGGCTTTGGAAAGTCTAGTGTGTGGATTTTCACCAGATGAAGCACGGTTGCCCCCTTGCTGAATTGGCTTCTTCTTCTTCTCCTTCCCTTTCTTCTTCTTCCCAGCCACTTGGTTACTAGCATCACTTGTTTCACCAAGTGAAGAGGAGGAAGGGGAGGGAGAAACAAACGAAGAAGAAGGCGAAGGGTTAACTTTAGTATCAACTGGAGGCTGATTCGATTGCAGAGGAATCACGGTATTTTGAACCACTGAGGTTGAGAATAGCCATACTGGCAGGCCAATTGTAAGTCCTGGGAGGGACAACGTAGCCATATACGGAGCACCAATATTTCCCCAAGAAGAAAAAGGACTAGGATTCCCTTCAAAAGGGATTCCTTGATTGGTGGATCCCGGATTTGTCTCTATATATCCCAACCTAAGATCGACTCAGGAACAAGGATGTTATTCCGAATTCAATTAATTTTAAAGACACTTTGACACAACTCTGCTTTTTCAGTTTTTAAGAGTCGAGAAAAAGCTAAATATGACTCTAGTCCCCTTCGACTTTTAATGAGCCTGAAGTGACAAGTGCTCAGATGGACCTTTTCTTTTAAAGAGTCGAAAAGGAACGAAAGTGACTACTCTAGAAAATCTAGACAGAGGGACTACCAAACCAATCGCAAAACTGCAATATAAACCTTGGTGATAAATTAAAGAGAAATTACCAAGGACTTATGTATGGCAGTCAATCTTCCCGACTGTTGTGTTCAATGCATTGCGATCGATAGGGCGGCAGACACAGATTCGTATGGATAAAGGATATAAGCCTATTTTGGTCTCCCAATATATACGCAACGGTACATGGAGCACAAGTCTATGCTATCACTTGTCGTATCAAGGAGGAGGAATCACCCAACCTTCGATGAAAACGATAGTTACTAGTTTTTACGACGCCGGAACACGTCTCTAGCCTAGACCTCTAGATGTGTTGCTTTAAGTTCCAAAGCGTTGTTAGGTTCATTGAGATTTATTTTAGAGTTCATCTTGTTTAAAGTTTTCCTTTCAATGGTTCACCACGTGATGTTGATTTGAAATTCCTAAAAAAGCAATCTACAATGATAAACAATCGTTGTTTATTTTGATCAATGAAAATCCTAGCTTCTAGGGAAAGAAGATTACAATTCTTTCAAACAAAGAGCAAAGAGCACACACTAGTGCATTTTCCTAAATCATATTTAGCACACAAACTAAATGCAAATGCAAATGCATGTATTTGTTTTTCTTTCTCCTTAATGTAAAAATGCCAAAAAGGAAAACAAAATGTAGCAAAGATCTGAAATATTTCTTTCAAAATGACATTTTGACAATTTCTTCTTCAAAAGAGAAAGGAAGACTAAACGAAACTTTTCAATTTTGAATGGAGAAATACTTTTGACACTTCAAATATCAACAAATCAAACCAAATTCATGATGAAAAGCTCAATCAACTATTCAGGGAAGGAAGAATCAACGACACTTCTCTTTTTGACACAAAACGACAGTTACAACATTTAAGCAACTTTTTGACAAAGGATTGTAAATGATGGACAAATACATAAAAACATTTACTAATCCTAATCAATGGAGGTTGATCTATGTGATGCAAGCAAACTTCAGTAAGGAGGCATTGTTCATAAGCAGCAAAACAACTAAATGAACCTGAAACAAGAACAAAAAACCCCCAATTTCTAGAATGGAAATAGGTTTAGTCAGTCATCGCACCTGGGCTTCACAGAAATGGGGATGCATCACACTTTACACACTTAGGAGGTGCGATGTATACTGGTTTACAATGACAGACAGTGTGATGGACCAAGGAGCGTAACTGAAGTGGGTTTTGGCTCAAATGAGCAGCTGCTTTCAGTAAGTTAAGCTGAGCTATGATGGACAATAAAGAACAAAGTACAGAGGCAAGTCTTGAGAGGTTACTGAGCTACCAAAAGGGCATCTAGAATGCTTGTAAGTCAAATTTTTAATTCATAAACTAAAATAGAGATTGACTGAAGAAGCATTCATCTACTATGCAATTGCAAAGCAAGAGCAATTCGAAGGCTACCTGGCTGACTTCAGGCTCTGTCTATAGTTTATAAAATAAACAATAACAACTAGAAAACATCTATTCGATCCCCAGCAGAGTCACCTTTTTGTTTCTGGGAAAACTAGTGTCTTTTCGATCGACTAGCCCTCTAGGTTTGGCAGCTACCCTAGAAACAACTATTTAAAGTAATTCAACGATTTATTCTATGCACAATAGATAAGAGAAAGATGAGAGGACCAACCTGGAACTTCTGCTTAATCCTTTTCTTGATCTTTCTCCCCCTTCACAGAGCTTGTGACTCCTCTTCATACTTATCCTGCTTGAAGAGTACCTGTAGAAACACAGTAGCAAAGAACCATCAAAGCATCTTGATCTATTGTAACATAAACACTACAAAATCAGATATATAATGAACATACAATAACATTCACAAATGATAACATTCACTATTGCATAATCATATGGAAGAAACTTGAAGAACTTATTAAATAGAAGGGAGAATTACAACCCAGTTGTCTAATCCAGCATCAATCCCTCTTCACCTCATGAAATAGCAAGATCACACCAACAATACAATGCTCTTTTCCTCAAATAAAAACTATCAACACTTCCTTGCAATTCACAATATTCCAGCCTCTGGATCTCTTAGACGAGGGATCCATTTATAGATGTGTGCAAGGGTGTGAGTCATCTCTGGGGTTTTGATTAGTGTCATTCCACTTGTTACAATTGATTCCACTTGTTACAGTTGGTTCCACTTGCAGATTTCTTGAATCTCTTACTCATCCTTGGAAGAATTCAGAGAGGCAAGTGTCATAAGAGAAGTTTCTAGAAGATTCCATGAGCATCCACTTAGCAAACTATCTTGAACATTTGTCCATCCTCGCCCATCGTACCCTACAAAAGGCCTAATCAGTATGCATCGCACCTGAGCAGTGTACCACTTAGTATGCATCGCTCCTGGCTAGTGTGGTAGTTAGTATGGTTCAGTTTGGGCCATTTCTGGATGGTTTTTAGGTGGAACTTTTTGGAAATGATGTAATCAGATGACCATGTTCTTTTAGGGTATGAAACAACTCTTTTAGGGGTTGAAAAGCCCTAGTTTATCGACATATAAGATTGGGGTGGAAGTGCCCAAATATGTCTATAATAGTGGCATACTTGGATTTTTGGAGCAAGAAAGCAAAGGAAGAGTAGGAAAACGCAAGAGGACATCAGGATCAACCACAACATTAGATTTTTCTTGCAGGTATTGAATTGCATGTATGTTTTCCTCACTAGTTTTTTCATTCATGGCATATGCATGTGCTTTGTTGGCTGTGATCTTTCATTGGCATGGAGGATGATCGAGATTGACGTGGATTGCTTAACCTGGTCATTTCTTGAATAACTATAGTGATTGTGGATTTGTTTTTCTTGTTTTGTTTTGGTTGGTTCTCATGTTTCCTTAGCTTGGGTTGAGTTATTAGTCCTAAAAGCCTCGGTTAGAAAAACGCTCTGCAAGCATTGTAACAGCTTGGGTTGAGTTACTAGTCCTGGAAGCCTTGGTTGGAAAAATGCTCTAGAAGCCCTTGGTGAGTTGAGTTACTAGTCTTAGATGCCCTGTTTGGACAAACAGTCTGGAAGCCCTGTACAAGTTGTTGGTTGAGTTACTAGTCCTAGAAGCCTTGGTTAGAAAAACACTCTGGAAGCCCTGGAAGGCTTGGATAGGGACCAACCTGATGATGGTTTTGTGATGTCCGACCGTGAGGTGGAATCACTATTTGATGGGTTGAGGTGGAAGGCCTCTAGAAGTCTTGGGTGGTTTTTAATTGATGTGTTCTATGAGATCTATTGGAAATAATACTAAGGGGGGGTGAATCAGTATTATCAAACTCTTATCAATTTATACAAATATTTTCAGATCTAACAATTGAAACTTGCATATACCTTCCAAACTTATAATTTAATTTATTATTCAGATGTTTGTCATTAATCTGTATGTGAGAACCATAAATAATGAGTAGGAACACAAAATAAACAGTCACACCAAGGAACACAAGATGTAAGGTGGAAACCCAATGTGGGTGAAAACCACCTGCTGCAATATGTCTCTATCTTCTTTCAATTAGAAACTTCTTTTTACAATGATTTTGTACTGGTGCAATCTTTTACCAGTACGCAGGCTGTAACCTGCAGAGAGCTACAACCCTCTCTCATTTTCCAGCTTCTTCTGGAGGGGAGCTACAACCCCCTTAGCTCTTGTACTAGCTGAAATACTGGTACGTAGGTGCTGATCTACATAAGGCTACTACCTTCTCTTTCCTTCTAGGGACCATGTTTCATCAATTTTCAAACTGGATCCAAAACATCATGTACATGTGCATCACCCAATCTCCTTTAAACAAATAACTTCTCAGAATGCAGTAACCAGAAAATGACACCAGTAACCAGACACCAATTTAAACCCAGATCTCTGTAGAAACAGATAAAAGACAGCTAAAATACATTTCAAGAAAGGTCTGCAACTTCACCGAAGGAAACCTGTGGATATCCGCACTTCTGCCGTGACGAGTCTGCGCAACTCCGCACCTGCTTCTTCTCTGGTTTCGCACACCTCTGCACTGCGCCGTTGTTTCTCTCTTCAGTAGATCTGACTTACAATGCTTTGGTTTCTCCTTGATTCAGATTCAACTATGTCTCACCAACCGATTATCAGAAATTCAGATCTTGCTCTTCTTAAGATTTTCAACACTTGTGATTAGCCAAATGATCTCCTTTCCTTTATATAGACTAGGCCTCACTCAAAACCATGGACCAAAACCATTGAGAAACAATACCACGAACCCAATACTTGGGTTCAATTATTTTGGATGCAATACCACGGACCAAAACCATAGGATCAAAAACTGTTGGACTAATACCATGAACCAACCATATGATTTCCCATGTGCGTGCACTTTTCTTTGCATGAAAGTGCGTGAACTTTTATCTGCATGAAAGTACGTGAACTTTTCTCTGCATGAAAGTGCGTGAAATTTTCTCTGCATGAAAGTGCGTGAACTTTTCTCTGCATGAAAGGAACTTTTCTCTGCATGAAAGTGCGTGAACATTTCTATGCATGAAAGGAACTTTTCTCTGCATGAAAGTGTGTGAATTTTGTTGCACTATAATTTATCATCTGAGATGAGTGGGTTGCCATCAAGTACAACATATGTATCATAATGCCAACAATCTCCCCCATTGGACTTGATGGCAACAACAACCAATCACTCTCCCCCTTTTACATCAAGGGCAAAGGGGCGGACTACCATACTCCCCCTGAGTACTTGTGGAAAACTTTGAACGAGCTCCCCCCTTGTATATGCTATGTGCTGAAATGTTGTATGCAAAAAGATGTTCTACAAGAAAGAACATGACTCCATACATTATAAGTAACCTTCCTATCATCAAGACTCATACATACATCCATCTCCCATCCAAGTGGGAATACACTAGATAGACAAAAC
>APFE031701576.1:84079-94281 GCA_000404065.3 Pinus taeda | reverse complement strand
CTTGAAGATACTTGAAAATTCTCTTTACTGCCTGAAGATGAGTTTCCTTTGGATTTGCCTGAAATCTTCCAACTATTCTCACTGCATGCATGATGTCTGGTCAGGCTCCTGTTAGATAGAGAAGACTACCAATCATATATCTATAGGTTGGTTGATGCACTGCTGCTGAGTCATCATTTGCGCTGAGGCTGCATCCTGTCACCATCGAGGTACATACAGGTTTCGAATCCTCCATCCCATATTTCTTCAAGATCTGCTTGAGGTACTTGGTTTGAGATAAAAATATACCGCCTTCATTTTATTGGATTTGTAAACCAAGAAAATATGTCAGCTCTCCAATCAAGGACATTTTGAACTCTTTCTGCATCACCAAGGCAAAATTTTGACTCATAGCTTCTTCATTGTTGCCAAATATGATATCATCAACATACACAACAAGTATTAGCAATTTGTCATTTTCAATTTTTATATAAAGATTGCTATCTACCGATCCTTTTGAAAAACCTTGTTGATGAAGGTATTTGTCCAAACGATAGTACCAAGCCCTTGGAGCCTGTTTAAGACCATAGAGAGCCTTCTTAAGTCTGCATACAATTTTTGGATCATTTCCAAGAATGAATCCATCTGGTTGCTCAATGTACACTTCTTCTTCTAAGTCTCCATTCAGAAAGGCAGATTTCACATCCATTTGAAATACTTTGAATTTCTGAAAGCTAGAGAGAGCAAAGAACATTTTGATGGCCTCAAGTCTAGAAATGGAAGAAAAATTTTCTTCAAAGTCTATTCCTTCTTGTTGAGCATACCCTTTATAAACAAGTTTGGCCTTATTTCTAACAACTTCCCCATTTTCATTCAACTTGTTTTTGAATATCCATTTTGTCCCTATGACATTCTTATCTTTTGGTCTAGGAACCAACTCCCCAGTGTTGTTCTTTTAAATCTGCTCAAGTTTATCATCCATTGCCTTGACCCAGCATTCGTCTTTGCATGCCTCTTTTAAATTTTGTGGCTCAATGGAGGAGAGTAATGCCAAATAAATTGAAGCTTCTGCTATTACTCTTCTTGTTTGTATACCAACCTCTTTCTGCCCCAAAATCTAAGATTCTGGATGATTCTTCTGAACGTACCTGGATGGAGTCTTTTCTTCTATCCTTATCTCTTCTTCTGGTGCCTCATTGGTCTCTTCTTCTTCATCATGAATCTGATTTGATGTAGATGGATAGTCCTCTTCATCTTCGAAATCTTCAGATCTTACCTGCCTAAGAGTGTTTTCATCTTTATCAACCACTACATCAATACTTTCAACAATTTTTCCAAGCCTTTTATTGTAACACTTGTATGCTTTGCTGTGGGGAGAGTAACCGAGAAGAATGCCTTCATCTGCTCTAAGTTCAAACTTGCTAATATTTTCATCAGTATTTTTGATGTAGCATTTACTCCCAAAAATTTTGAAATATTTTACCGAAGGAGTCTCACCATACCAAAGCTCATGAGGGGTTTGAGTGTTGTTCACCCGGACGTTTGTTTTGTTGAGAATAACAGCTGCAACAAATGCGGCTTCACCCCAGAAAGTTGCGGGAGTTCCAGACTCATCAAGCATAGCACGAGCCATTTTGTTGAACCATTCTGTTCATCCTTTCCACTACTCCATTTTGCTAAGGATTCCTGGCTATAGAGAATTCTCTTCTTATTCCATGTTCTTCACAAAAATCGAAAAATTCATTTGAGGTAAACTCCCCACCTATATCAGATCTAAGGCATTTAATTTTTTGATATGATTCGTTTTCAGCCAAAGCTTTGAAGGATTTGAATTTTTCGAAGGCTTCATCTTTGTGCTTCATAAGTCCTATCTAGACCATCCTTGAATAGTCGTCAATGAATAATATAAAGTATTCTTCTCCCCGAGGTGACCTTTTCCTAGATGGACCACATACATCAGTATGGACAAGCTTAAGTGGCCTACTAGCTGATCCTTCCTTCTCAGGGAAGTTAGTTCTGGTTTTCTTACCAAACTGACATGACTTTCATATTGTATTGTCTAGAATTCGGATGTCTGGAA
Organism: Pinus taeda; assembly: GCA_000404065.3. Classification (NCBI taxonomy): domain Eukaryota; kingdom Viridiplantae; phylum Streptophyta; class Pinopsida; order Pinales; family Pinaceae; genus Pinus; species Pinus taeda. The sequence goes on along the minus strand of APFE031701576.1, from coordinate 92,222 downwards.
GACCACGAACTACCTGGTATTCGCATGCTTTCCTTATTTGTGAGAAGCTTAGGTGCCCCAATCTCTGGTGCCATAGCCAGTGTTCATCATTTCTTTCTTAGATAGCATTGATGTTGTCCTTCTTTGAATATATATAAATTATTTGGAGTTCTTATGCCTTTGATCATTGTTTCTCCTGTATCAAGATCACAAACACTACATCCATTTGATCGAAATATTACCTCAGTTCCTTGATTGCACATTTAACTGATACTCATTAGATTATGCTTTAAGCCATCAGCATACATAAAATTTCCATCTTTGACTTTTCTTTCAACAAAACAGAACCTTTACCTTTTATGAGCACAGGGGTGTCATTTCCAAATGAGACCTTCTTCTCCTTTTCTAAGGCACTATATGGTTGAAGTTTTTCCTTATCACCCATCATATGTTTTGAACATCCACTGTCGATGTACCACTGATTTTCCTACCCTTCCACATATAAGGCTATACCACATCTTTCTGGTTGCATTTCTTTCATTCTCCATGTTTTGGCACTTGAGGCTTGTTCCTTCTGAGTTGTTTGCCGAAACCTGCTCCTGCATTTAGAATCTTCATGACTGAAGTTGTTACAAATAGAACATTCAATTTTGTTTTCAAGAGCAGAAAAGTTATTGTAGGTTCTTTTCATGATCCCAGTCATACTTCTTTGTTTTTGAGCTTTTCTAGTCATGATTTTCTTATAGGCAACACATTGAGCTTCTTTGTGACCAAAGTTATGACAAGAGAAGCATTGGCCATTGAAGAAACTCCTGCGATTATCAAATCTACCAACCAAATGATTGTAGTTTCTACTGTCATCCATTCTTGAGGTAGATTGAGAAGATTTTACCTATGGCTGATTGTAGCTTCTATTCGTCCTTAAGGTGGATTTCCCCCAATTTACCTGGTAGTCTTGATTCATTCTTGAGGTAAATTGTCCCTGATTTACCTGGTGATCTCCATTGGGCCTTTGCTCACTCCTCCTTGTTGCATCAAGATAACTTTTGGAGGTGGTGTTTGGTCAATTTAGTGTGATCTAAATTGCTAATTAAAATGTCAATTCGGGGTTCGTAAACTGACGAAGTGAAGTGTACTATATGTACTAGATAACCATTTCCTTAGTCTTTTGTCGTTTTTGAGTTTTGTTTTAGTTTGTTTTTGGATTTATCTTTCCCTAATGTGTGATGGCGAGGATGAAAGTGAAATATGGAGTATAGATGGTAATGGTTTCTACAGTGATATTCTCAAACTTGAAAGTGCTCAAAAAGAAAGCTTTAAAACAACTAAACTGAAATCAATTCTTAAGAGGAAGTAAATGGATCAAACAGTGAAATAATGACAATGGCCCAGTATCCTTGCTACTGAATGAAAAGAAAGTAAAAACTAAAAGCAACTCAAACTAAAAGCAAAGAAACTAATTCACACTACTTAAACTCTTCAGATCCTTTACCCTTAAGCTCAATCTACCTTATGGGAAGCAATCATGAACAAGTCAAGCAATATGATCTCTAAATGGCAAGAAATTAAATTGCATAAAAGAAACTAGTCACACTACTTGAACTCTTCTAGTCCTTTACCCTTCAGCTCAATCTACCTTGTGGGAAGAAACCATGAATAAGTTTAAGAAATATGATAACTAATTCACACAACAGTTAGTAATATTATGATTTCTTGCTAATAGAGTCACTTGACTATAGAAAGAAACCATAAACTGGTGAGCAGTATGATATCTAAATAACAGAAAAATAAATAAGCAAATCACAACTTGGAAAATTAGTGCAGAAATTAAACTTCAGAAAATGAAAGTTAGCAGGAAGGACAAGATGATCTCATATGTCAATAGTTATCAAAAAGATGAAAATTTGCCCGCGCTGCCTAAGAAAACCTGCAGAAAAGCACTGATCAGTTGACAGCTATAAGAAAACAGAGGTGAAAATATAAACAATAGTGAGTTAAGAAACATGAAACAGTGTGTTATGTACAAGCTAATGATTATAAAAACAAAAACATAATAAAACCAAATGGAAACTTTACAAGGCTTCAGCGCGCAGGGGCCCTCTGCCACTTCAGCCAGTCAACGAGTAGTCACACGAATAAACTCAAAAAAGTCTTCTCATCTATTAAAACATCAACATATATAAACAGTGGGGTGATAACACATCAGTTCAGAATTTACATATCCCAAAAGCTTTTTTTACAGCATTCATCGACGCGTTATTTATAATGCCAAAATGCTGAAACTAACTAACAAACTCCTACGCTATTGACTGTGTTGCCAAAGACACGTAGATCCCTTCAGCCAAGATCTAGCGTAACTGTCATCATGTCTATTAAATCTCCGGAGTGGTAGCTGTTGGATTCAGGTTACAGGAATGATCCATAGGTGTGTTGGTGTCTTCGTGAGCTAAGAACTGTGCCATGTAATGTTCACGTGCTCAAAATAGAGACGTGCCACCATTGAACTCCTTGGTTGGCTTTGTCTTTGACCTTCGTTGACCGTGACCTGCCATGGATGATTTGCTCGATTTGAAGGGACATGTTCCATGTATCCGTCACCTAGAGCTTGCCCATGTAGCTTGTTTCTTCATAGGACACCTGTAGCACAACTTTTAACAAAATAGCTGCAGAATCCTGTGCTGGCTACGGAAACTGACAAGTTTGCGCAGCTGCATGAACAAAAAAACTAAACCAAACAACAGTCATAAACATAGTCAGAAAACCATATAAAAAGTTCCTTTTAGACTATAATGCAATGATTTAACAACTGGGTGGATGAAGTAAGTGGAAAAAGAAGGTTGAGAGGGTGTATAGGAAGGTGCAGGTTTGAGGCTCAACAGGTGGATGGTTTCTGCACTTGAGATGTTTCTTCATTATATCCCAGACCAGTCTTGATTAGGGGAGAACGCTGCACATTGATAATGTTATCTAGAGTTTCAGATCCTTTAACAAATCTAAGATTAAGAGCTTTTTTTTTCCCAATCTCTTTTCTAAGTCCCACAATTTCACATTCTAACTTTTCATGATGTTTTTCGCTTTCAGCCAGTTGAAATTGTAGAGTATCAATAATCATATTTTTCTCTTCTAAACAAATTTTGAGTTTAGAAATCTCTTCATAAAGACCTTCTTCATCTATAGCATCCATGAAATCATCATCTTCAAAAGCCATTAAAAGTTTATAATTATTACCTCGTTCATCTTCATCACTATTTGAGATTCCATCACTCTCTTCATGAGTGTAGTAGCTTTTCTTGCTCACAGTCTGTTTCTTGTTCCATCTAATAGGTTCCTTACCTTTGTGAAGCTTGTCTTTCTGAGGACACTTGGCAGCATAGTGACCGACTCTTCCACAAGCAAAGAATTTGAAGGGTAACTTACCTCTGAATCTTCCAGTACCCCGTTGAAGGTTCTTGACAAAATTTAATTCTTCCTCTTCTTCTGACATATGTCCTGAATCATAGTAATCTCCTTTGCCTGAAGCCTTGAATGTAGCTTCTCTCCTATCTGAAGGTCCTCCTTTCCTCATTCCATAAGCAGTTATAATTCCATGTAGCTGTGACATGGTAATTTTCTGTAGATTCTCCTTTTCTTCTATTGCAGAAGCTTTTGATTCAAACTTAGGAGACAAAGATCTTAGAACCTTTTCAACCACAACCACCTCTTTTATTTCTTCACCCAAGTTTTTCATACAATTAACAATCTCATCTATTTGTAGGAAATAGTTAGCCACACTTTCATCATTGTACATTATAAGATTTTCATATTGAATTCTGAGGGTTTGAAGTTTTACTCGTTTTACCTGTTCATCTCCTTCATAGCTCAGAACGATCTTGTCCCATATTTCTTTTGCAGTTTTATACTGTATAACCTTGACAAATTCTGATTGAGATAGACATCCTAATAGAGTATTGACAGCCTTTGCATTTGTTTCAAACTGCTTCTTCTCAGCCGGATCTATGGGAGTTGCTAATGGAAAAGTGTACCCTGTATCTATGATATCCCAGACTTCTGTACCAAGATATTGAAGATAGGCAGTGACTCTTACCTTCCAATAGACAAAATTGGTCCCATCAAAAACTGGTGGCCTGATCGATGCTTCTCTCTCGTAGTTGCTCATGATGATAGATCTTCCTTCAAGCAATCAAGCTTCTTTTGAAGAACCTACTCTGATACCAATTGTTGGAAATAATACTAAGAGGGGGGATTGAATCACTCTTATCAAACTCTTATCAATTTATACAAATATTTTCAGATCTGACAATTGAAACTTGCATATACCTTCCAAACTTATAATTTAATTTATTCTTCAGATGTTTGTCATTAATCTGTATGTGAGAACCATAGAATAATGAGCAGGAACACAAAATAGACAGTCACACCAAGGAAAATAAGATGTAAGGTGGAAACCCAATGTGGGTGAAAACCACCTGTTGCAATATGTCTCTATCTTCTTTCAATTAGAAACTTCTTCTTATAATGATTTTGTACTGGTGCAGTCTTTTACCAGTACGCAGGCTACAACCTACAGAGAGCTATAACCCTCTCTCATTTTCCAGCTTCTTCTAGAAGGGAGATACAACCCCCTTAGCTCTTGTACTAGCTGAAATACTAGTACGTAGGTGCTGACCTACAAAAGGCTACTACCTTCTCTTTCCTTCCAGGGACCACGTTTCATCAATTTTCAAACTGGATCCAAAACATCATGTACATGTGCATCACCCAATCTCCTTTAAACAAATAACTTCTCAGAATGCAGTAACGAGAAAATAACACCAGTAACCAGACACCAATTTAAACCCAAATCTTTGTAGAATCAGATAAAAGACAACTAAAATATATTTCAATAAAGGTCTGCAACTTCACCGAAGGAAACCTGTGGATATCCGCACTTCTGCCGTGACAAGTCTGCGCAACTCCGCACCTGCTTCTTCTCTGGTTCTGTGCACCTCCGCACTGCGCCGTTGTCGCTCTCTTCAGTAGATCTGACTTATAATTCTCTGGTTTCTCCTTGATTCATATTCAAATATGTCTCACCAACCGATTATCAGAAATTCAGATCTTGCTCTTCTTAAGATTTTCAACACTTGTGATTAGCCAAATGATCTCCTTTCCTTTTTATAGGCTAGGCCTCAATCAAAACCATGGACCAAAACCATTGAGAAACAATAACATGGACCCAATACTTGGGTTGAATTATTTTGGATGCAATACCACGGACCAAAACCATAGGATCAAAAACTGTCGGATTAATACCATGAACCAACCATAAGATTTCCCATGTGCGTGCGCTTTTCTCTGCATGAAAGTGCGTGAACTTTTCTCTGCATGACAGTACGTGAACTTTTCTCTGCATGAAAGGAAATTTTCTCTGTATGAAAGTGTGTGAACTTTTCTATGCATGAAAGGAAATTTTCTCTGAATGAAAGTGTGTGAATTTTGCTGCACTATAATTTATCATCTGAGATGAGTGGGTTGCCATGAAGTACAACATATGTATCATAATGCCAACAAGATCCCACATTCATGCTTGGAATATGGCACGATGGTGAATGACTGAAGAGAGATTTGGCCCAACCATTCTACAGTCAGGTGGAATGTGGAAGTCCCATCCAGGGTTTGGCTTTTGCATCATCAATATGAGGTTGTTTCTCCTTGTAATTCTATGAGAATTATATTGGTTATATGTGGTTTATATGGCTGTGATTTCATTGGTATTTCTACTACTATTATGTTGGTTATATATATGTTTTATGACAATAGTTGTGTATGGATCTCATCATGTTTTTACTAGTCAATGAATGAACAATGTATCTATGACCTAATGGATGAAATGACAGTTGATGTGTCGAGGCATCAATGTTTCTTAGCGATCCTCAGCTAAGTATGAGACCCCTATACTCAGATATGTTCTTTACACCTGTAGATTACATATTCGTGATCTGTTTGATGAAATGGTTGTCATGGCTACTAGGGGTTGAGTTAAGGTCTTATTCAAGTAGTTGCATTTGTACTATCATTTCCATGTTATCTTACTGTTCTGAAGATGTTATTCAATTTTGGGTGGTGACCTGGGATCTGGGCCTGAAAAAGTGCCTCAAATCTCGGGGATGCTGGCACAACTTTGTGTAATATAGTCACTGGATGCTGGCTTGCAGGCCTGTGAGAGTGTCCAGAGGTCTCTGGACGTTGGCATGCCCATAGCATGAGAGCATCCAAAGGTCAAGTGGTCTAAAATCTCAGTGGGACCCAGGGGCTGGTTGGAAGAAAGGTTGGATTGGTTCTTAAGGGTCCTAATGTTGACGTTGAATGTATGTATGGTGTATTTCCATCGGTTCCACTTCCTTAACATGACTTAGGAGGTCAAATCATATCATAGTGGCCTCTCATCGCATGTTTACCCTGGATGGTTGGTTGCTTGGGTAGATTTAGGAGGAGGGTGTTACAAAGTGGTATCAGAGCATTGTTCACTCCTCGGACTGGATGGGTTGTATGTTGGTCATGCATGCATTTAGGTTGCATGTGTGTCTCTTATGATTGCATTCCATTTTCTTGTTTCATTTGCAGGATGTTGATCGTGGTTATAGTGATGTCGTGAGGTGGAAGTTGATGTCGTTATTATGAAGTGCATCTTCATAAGTGTATGATTGGTTACATGTTGTTATATGTCGCTTACGTGTATCATTTTTTATGCTTGGTTACATTCTCGTATGTTTGGTTACATTCTTGTATGCTTAGTTACATGTATCATTCTTGTAGGTTTGGTTACAAGTATTGTTCATTTATGCTTGATTACGTGTGTTTATGCATGTGTGTGGACACATTTATTATGCATGTTAATGTTTGCAAGTAGTCAAGTGTACAATGATGTAATGGTTGTCATCATGCATGAGGTCGTGGTATGCGTTGTTGATAAGGTCATGCATTGATGATTGGTCCCTAGATAGAATGATGGTTGCATGGTGTTGGGAACGGGATCCCCCAAAGAGAGTTTTGGGGCTAAAAGCCCATGTTTTTGCCAAATTTTCTAATAAAATTGTAAAGCCTCTGCATTTTTTGGTCGTGGAGCCTGAAGGTGTCATGAGTCATAGGGATTGTCCGCCCTTATTTTTGTAAAGTAAAGTCGATTATAAAATATCTACTATAAAAAGAGTTAAGTAAGCTCTAAGTAGTTCAAATAAGTTTTTGGGAAGTAAGATAGTCATAGCTTGAAGTAAGAAGTCTAAGTTTCAGGTCGTAGCGTAGGTAGAGGCTCTGCAGCTAAGTGCGCAGAGGCCTAGGGTGGAAGTTCACAGCTGAGTATGCGGACCCCTGCAGCTATGTGCGTAGGACGGATAGAGTCTATAATCATCTAAAGATATCAATAAAGAGAAGCATTCTACAAATTCTGTGTCTTTGTTTCCTGTTAATGCATCTTGACATGTTACGTATGAATTTCATTTATAATTCTTATATGATGCACGAATGTATGTAATTACATTGGTTAAGTGAATGCAAGTAAGAACATATGTTTACATGGTGCTAACTGTGATTATCTAATAAGATACATAAGACACTTAAACTAGCTTGGGAATCTGCACGGTACACTTCCCTAGCAGCACAAAAGTATCTGAACCAAAGGGTAGGGCTACACGAAGGTCATTTGTACCCTTTCGCATAGGTATCAAAGGGAAGAATAAGGGGCTAGGCAAATAGAGCCCTAAAACTTAACAACCTGCGAGAAAGGAGGAATAGAAGGAATAAACTGACATCATGACCATCTTAGGGTGCGGAAACTTGGTTCCATCATCCCTGGTTCCATCATCCCCCCATACTACTTCGGGTGAGACTTTGGGCCACGTTCCACGGGCTGATGTCAAAATGGCCAGTAATGTAGGGTTTTGTTTGGATAACTAACACTGAACTTGGGTCAGGCCCCATAAAGCCAACAAATGGTTCCATTGTCGAGACTAGAATCTGCATAAGAGATGTGTGATGTCGTATCACTAGAATCCAACTAAGAAAGAGATTGGAGACTAGTTGGTGTTACACTGAATTTTGTCACCTTGACTATCTGCAGTTTATATGGCCCCATCAATAGCCATATTGTCCTCTTTGTCAAGCCCCATACCTCTGCTCTTCATGTCAA
>APFE031701576.1:42479-73406 GCA_000404065.3 Pinus taeda | reverse complement strand
ACTGCAGAAGCTATGAATTGATGATGGATAGAACTATTTCCTATAGGGTCCAAGCAGAAACGTGGCTCCCTGACCAAAACACGGGGATTGCGCAAATGGGCTTTCAGGGGCGTGGACGAGGCCGAGGTGGAGGAGGACCTGGTAGAGGTTGGGGACAGCTAATCTGCTATAATTGCGGAGGACCAGGACACTATGCTCGTGATTGCACTAACCCAAAACGTCCGTTGTGCAAGTATTACACTCTATTTGATCATGAAATAGAATATTGTCCTACACTGATAGCAAGGATATGTGACAAAGGGGTGCTACCACCTCAACCGACTCAGAACCTGCAAATGATGAGGTCTGAGTCATGCGAAGAGGATCCGAACGTGAATATAGTGCTCCAAAGTGGAAACACAATAGGAGATGACAAAGGGAAACAACCCGAAGACAACACATGGGTTCACAAAGCTCCAGCAAAGGAAGTGGAGTTTGATTTGGAGCACGCACGCGAAACATTCATAGAAGCAAAGAAGAGCTTTTGTAAGGCCTCCACCTCAGGGAGCAAGGATAAGCCAGATCAGGATATGGACCCTTCTATGCTTACAACCTTCCTAAAGACCTACATGAAGTTACTATGTGATAGCAAGGCTATGAATGTGTTACAAGAGCTCATAAATAGATGTGTCGGAAGCACTCTATGTGAGTCGCGCGTAGTACAAAAGATTGGTAAGCATAAAACAAGGACGAGATGGGAAATGAGACTGACCGCGCAGATATGAGAGTATGAAATGGATCAGGTTATTTTGGACCTGGGCTTAGACACGAACATCCTACTGAAATATACTTGGGAATGGATGGGAAGACCTGCGCTGCAGTGATCTCCGATTTAGCTAAGGATTGTGAATCAGTAGAAGATCATCTCCATGGGGCGGTTGCAAGGGGTGACTGTAGATATTGAAGGTGCGAACATGCTGGGTGACTTTGAAGTAATAGAAATTGTGAATGACAACAACCCCTATCCTGTGCTCCTTGGCATTGGTTGGGCTACTGATATGAATGGGGTAATCAACCTAAAGAAGCGAAAGATGATATTTGAGAAGAAATTGCTCCACGTAATAGTACCCCTAGATCCAACTGAGGGACCGCGCTATACTGAACCAGTCAGCAATTATGAGAGTGATGACGATCTGGATTGTATCTATAAGATAACAGCGCGAGACCAAGATTGGGTGAATCCAACAGTGGATGGACAAATTACTTGGGATCGCGAGAGTTCATGCAGCTCAGACTTTGATGAAGAATTAGAGCGTTGGCAGAATCGGTTACATGAAGTAACTACACTGAGATGTAACATGATGAATCGATCGTTGCATTGTGTGTCATCCGAGGTAAGAAATATACCTACTTATGATGGCCTGAATGATGTAGATATATTTTTGGATGCATTTGAGAGGGAGATACCAGAAAGGCATCACTTCTAGGCATTGGACTAGGCATTGCGCACTATGACCGCAAGATGGTGGGGTATGCACAAGGGAAGCTTTGATGATTCGCGCGAGTATAGAAGGATGATGAGAACATGCTTTGGGAAGCCAAGGGTACGAATGATGGACATGTATGATTGGAAGGATGATTCGTGCACGCACTTGGCCAAATATGCTCAGGCTTATGGAGAGAAGCCCCAGCCTAAATGGGTGCACTTGTTCTGTCACACCCTAGATGTCATCTCGATGACCTGGTAAATAGAAACAGATCTTTGCCATGGTAGAAGTGAATGGGATATTTTGCATGAAGGGTTCATAACGACATTCAACTTTGAAGACGAGTTTGAATGTATTGATGAGGCGCTACAAGAGGTGAAAGCAAAGATCTTTAAGGTGCCACAAGATCCTTTGAACCTGATTCAACTTGATTGGGCTACTCAGCGGAGTCACGTGCTGGAATGCTATAACGTAAGTGCTGAAGAAGAGGATGAGGATCCGCCAAAGATTAACATCCTTGAAATAGAATGTCACCGTGAGGTTGAAGGACCACAGATTGAGAATCCTGATATAACCGCGCCACTGAAAATGAAACAAGTAAACATTGGTATGAAGGCAGAGCCAAAATTCACAAATATTGGAGATTACTAGGACGATGCGATGGTTGATAAGGTCATTGAATTGCTCTGCGAATACCAGGATTTATTCCCTACCAAGTTTACGGATTTAAAGGGGATAATAGGAGACCTAGGTGTTATGAAGATCACTTTAAGCCTGACGTGAAAACGGTTAAGCAAATACCTTACCATCTCAATCTGAAGTATAAGGAGAAGCTTCGCTTATAGCTAGACAAGATGCTTACGGCAGGCATCATTGAGCTTGTGGAAGAAGTTGACTGGGTAAGCCCAATGGTGGTATAAGAGAATAAGCAGAAGGATGAAATAAGGATATGCATGGATCTCATAAAGTTGAATCACTCTTGCGTACATGATCCTTTCCCGACTCCGTTCACGGATGAAGTGTTGGATAATGTAGGTGGCTAGGAAGCATATTCCTTCACTAATGGGTTCTTTGGGTACCATCAAATCAAAATCGCACCAGAGGATAGGAGCAAGACGACCTTTGCGACTGAGTGGGGGTGTTTTTAGTACACTGTAATGTCGTTCGGATTAAAGAATGCGCCTGTGATTTTCTCATGTGGAGTCATTGCAACATTCAAGGAATTTATTCATAAGTTCCTGGAAGTATACTTTAATGACTGGACTGTCTGGGCTGGTGAAACGTCATGTTGTGATCCAGGTGGCTCCAGGCACATGTAGAAGTCCAAGAGGAATCAGGAAGGGTCAAGTGTTTGTATTATGCTCAAACTAAGTTCATGTTGAAGATCTCATCGTCATGATCATGGTGGTGTGAACGGTTCGTCAAACTGAGTCCGTATGCGAAAGTTAGGAGCAGTCAAAGTTCAGGGTTGACTTGGGTGACTAGGTAGGCTTAAGGAGGCAGCAATTTGGACAAAATCTGGCCACCGGATTCCGACCAAGCTAGGCCAGATTCTGGATGAATTTGTGGTCTATTTAATTTGTTTTCTTTGGTCATTTTTTGAATTTTCAAAAAGGACCAATTATTGTTTATATATCTATATTGTTTAAAGGACCAATATAGATATATATTATCTATATATATATATATATATATATATATAATTATAATATATATATATACATATATATAATTTGGGGTGGCGGGCCACCAACCCGCCACCCCCGGACCCAAACAACAAATGTGCCATTTAAAGGTGGGGCACATGCTAATCAACCCCGCCGCCCTCGCCACCTTCTGTATACACCTAATTTCTGGCGGAAACTGGGGCAGGCCACCCAAGACAATGAACCTACCAACCTAACTTTAACCAAAAAAATTGTTATGTGGGTTAATTGGGAGGGGCGGGATTTGACCCCTCGACCCCTCCTCAAAGAAATCCTATTATTACCATTGCACCAGACCAATTTGTTGGTTAATCTGCCCACGATTTTATAAATAAACCTATTTTCTCAATGTGCCATGGAGGAGGAGTGCGCATGCGGTTCGAGGAGACCAATTTTGCAGGTGGCGGAACCATGAGCAGTGTAGAGAGAGCGGCGGAACCATGATCTGAGCAATTTCTCCAGGAGGCCAAATTTTCACTTTGTCAGATTTTGACAAATTTTATATGGTTTCAGCGTTTCTCGACGCCACAAATGCAATGGTGTTGTCTATTTCTCCAACAGAGTTCTACATTTTTTGGCCATTTTCCAGAATGGAGATATAAGACTCCTTTTTTGTAAATGATGATTGTACTCTTCTTTCTCATGCCACTTAATGAATGAAGGCCTCCCCATTGATCGAGCAGGGCCTAGAGATGTAGTCCAAATCGGACAAACTCTGTTATCAAGTCTCTTGTCTTCTTTCATGCTTTATGTGTTTATTCTCTTCTCTCATGTGCACATTAAATTTCTATGTTTAAGCTACAATTTATGTATGTAATTCTTTAATACATCTATAAGCAAAAGATCTTGGATCATGTTGCCAGTTTACGCCTGATGCTAGATACTTGTTGAAGATACCAGATCACGCTCAATCTAAAGAAGTGTTTGTTTTGTGTTCCTTTTGGGACCCTGTTCGGTCATGTGGTTTGTAGACAAGGACTGATGGTAGATCCCACAAAGATCGTGGTGATATTGAAATTGGAAGCATCGAGGGCTGTGAAACAACTGCGCGCTACCCTCGGACTTACGAGATATTACAGAAAGTTTATCAACAGCAATGCCCAGATCACCGCGCTTATGGAGAATTTGTTGAAGAAGGATGTCACATTCTACTAGAATGAGGACTGTAACAAAATCTTGGATGTATTGAAAGAAAATATTGTCACCGCACCGATTTTAGTCTTCCCAAATTGGAAGAAGGAGTTTCATGTACATGTCGACGCTTCATGTATAGAGTTGGGTGTAGTACCGACACAGGCTGGCGAAGCAGACTTGGACCATCCTATAACTTGCACAAGCAGAAGGTTATCCAAGGCAGAGAGAGCTATTCCACCGTCGAGCGCAAAGGGTTAGCTATGGTATACGTGCTTCAGAAGTTTAGATACTACTTGCTGGGGGCCATTTTAGGATGTATACAGATCATTCCATGTTGAAATATCTGGTCAATAAGCCTGTGTTGGGGGGGAGAATCTGTAGATGGTTTTTATTGTTCCAGGAGTATGATTTTGAAGTTATTGTGAATCCTGGATGATTGAACGCGGGACCAGACCATCTGTCTCCCATCGAAACAGGGGAAGAGACCACTAATTTGGAAGAAGGATTTCCTAACGCCCAGCTATTTGTAGTACACGTCGCGAATGGTCATTTTGAGGATATCACACACTTCCTAACGATAGGGACTGCCCCAGAAGGATACACCATCTAGCAGAAGAAGGAATTAGTGGTGGGCACGACAGATTTTTCTATCATTGTTGGGAATTTGTAAAAAATGGGGTCATGTGAGATATTGAGATGATATATACCAGAGTTTGAAAGAAGCAACGTCCTCACGGACGCTTATGGGGGTGTCGCAGGAGGACATTATGTAGGGAGAGCGACCGCGCAAATGATTCTATGCACAGGGTTTTGGTGGCCAACCTTCCATCACGTTTTGAAAGCATACTGCAAAGCGTTTGATGTGTGTTAAAGGACTGACAGGCCATCGCGGAGGGATGAACTGCCTCTGAATCCACAGATGACATTACAACCCTTTGAGAAATGGGCGATAGATTTTGTGGGACTTATTCAACCCCAAGGAAAGATGGGAGCGAGGTACATTATCACTGCGACGAAGTATTTGACTATATGGGCGGAGGCATAGCCTATGAAGGATTGCACAAGCGCGACTGCTGAAAATTTCCTCTTCAAGAATGTACTAACACGATTCGGATGTCCAAAGATTTTGATGAGTGATTGTAGTACGCACTTCTGAATGAGACGATTAGTGTGATAACGGAGGAATTTGAGGTATATCACCAGAAGAGCACGCCTTATCACCTGTAGGCTAACGGGACAGTGGAAGCATTCAATAAGGTGCTAGAGAACACGCTAACCAAGGTTTGCAATGCTCAACAAAGTGGTTGGGACCTACGCATACCCGCAGTACTATGGGCCTCTCAGATGACATGCAAGAAGTTGACTGGACAAACTCCCTTTAGTCTTGTCTATGGTGTTGAAGCAGTGATGCCTATGGAATATATCGTGCCTAGTCTGTGCATAGCAGCACTCACAAGTATGACGGATCACAGAGCCCTGGAGGAGAGGCTCGTCCAACTAGCTGAGCTTGAGGAAGAAATATTTCTAGTTGGATTTTACCAACAGGTCCAAAAGCAATGTGAAAAAGCATGGCATGATCAGCACATTAAGTTGTGCACCTTTAAGGTAAATGACTTGGTTTTTTTTATATTACAACAAGTTTGATAAATTTCCGGGGAAGTTCAGAACGCAATGGTTAGGGCCCTATGTCATTAATAAGATTACTGATGGAGGATTTTTTCATTTGGTCAAATTGAATGGAGAACCCTTGCTAGGAAAGGTTAATGGAAGTCGCTTGAAGCCATACACCGGCGGTCTAGCCATGTTACTAGATGAAGGTAGCATAATCTTAGCACTCTAGGCAACTGAAAGGGGGCGTGGAACTATAAACTACACTGCCCTTGTTGGGGAGCTGCATGATTAGAGGATTACATGAAGCAAGGAAGTTTCACAGGGTTCGCGGCAACGGAAAGGGAGATGCGCTACTCCGGGAGAAATCACGCAATTTGGTCGAAAAGTGATCATTAAACTCACTATTCATGATTTGACAGTAGAAATGCGGCCAAATGGAGCGGGTGGCCGACATTGAAGACGAAATTTATGGCTAATATCCTTGAAAATATGCTGCCAATCCAGCATTAATGAACTGAATTTAGGGGGAACAATTGAATTTGAATTCAAAATGTCCTATAAATTACAAGTGGTTGTCCAGCGAATAAAACTTGGCATTTTGAGAACTGACTTGTTGAACTCTCAAGTGCACATGAGTCACGAGAACTACAAACTTATGATAGCCAGTAAATTACTTGAGACATTGTCGAAGGAGATAGGAGTTCTTGCATAAAATCATGTCAGCGCCCACAGAAGCCATAGATACTGAAGAAGAGGAGTCAGTGTCGGAAATGGAGATGGAGGAAGAAGTAGTTGCTCCAGAAGTGGTCGAAGTATTAGCAGAAGTCCCTAAATCACCGAGGATGCCGAGACCAAAGCCGACCCCAACCAAGGAGAGGCGAAGTATAAGAAGGGTAAGCTGGCTGCAATACCAGTGCGTGCATTGTCGAGGAGAAACCCATCAAAGCCCACCGCATAGGAGAAGGGAAAATCCATCAATTTAGAGTTGGAGGAGGAAGAAATTGAAGACATCCCGATGGACGACGAGGATGTGGGAGTCGAAGTGGAGGAAGTTGAAGCCCAGGGTGTTGGCCCTATCACTCGGTTGCGTGAGTATGTCCCTCCATATAAGGGAAAGACCAAGGTTCCAAAAGACATCGATGAGAGCAAGACCCCCTTGCAAACCCCTCTGTTGCTAGATGAGATTGTTTTCGAAGGACCGCACTTGGCACGGGTGCTGATGCTAAAAATTGAGGACTAATACTTGGCTGATCATGAGAAGTTCCCACACCTGGTGACCAAGCATATGATGCACTGCATCATCGATAGAAATACCGGAATGACCGCATTGGATCCACGGAGGTGGCTCAGGGGAGTAGATAAGGCAAGGTTGCTCAACCTACTTTGGATGGCACACTACAACTGCACCCCGGTTACTGTATTGGTCATTAAGCAGCTGTTATGCTTGGTGCATGATGGGTGTTTGTGGCTAGAGGAGCCAATACCCATCACTAATAGGTTGATCCACAGGATCACGCAGTTGCCTTACATAGGAGAGAATCTAGCCATGATATTTGGCGAAAAAGGTGGTGAGCAGGCCCTCACGGAGTCCATGAAAGAAAAGTTGAAGCTGGTGAAGAAGTCGCATAGATATGTTATATCCAGCATCTGTGACCCTGTTGTAAAGGTAGCTACACTGATTTTAGCAAGGAAAGTGATGATGAAGTTTCGCATCATTGAGGTGTCGGCACCTGTCGTCGTGCTAGCAGCCCAGTGTGTCGAAGGAGTCCAGTTCAACTGGTCGAAATACCTTCGTGAAGAGTTCCTCGCAAACTGTTGTGAAGCACAGGAGCTCAGCAAGACGTTCCACTACGCATGGCTCTTACTGTCGATTGTGCCGGTAGCATGGAAGCTACCAGAGGATAGTCCATTCCCTTCAGTCGCACCAAACCTACCAGAAGCAGCAAAGTACGCTTCCCTGTGGACAACCAAGGATGTGCAGCGAATCAAGGATAGCAAGATCTTCTGGATCTTTATGGAGATGAACATTCGCATGGCCATCAATCACAAATCGCGGCTATTGCCTACGGTGTATGCCAACCTGCAGGGCTACGCAGAGTTTAAAGCAGACTTTCACCATGTGTCCATCAGGGCGCGAAAGGACCCTACATAGAAATGGTATGACTTGCCTTACCTGGCAATGGATCACGCCATTGATGCAATACTTGATCAATGGCCGCCAGAGTGGCGCGCTACAACAGACTTGGTGGTGCGAGGGAGCAAGTCCACCGCGTAGAGAAAGAAGGAGGAGGCCAAGCTTAATATGACACAGCTGGTTGAAAAGAGGAAAAAGGATGCCACTGAAAATGCCTAGGTGGAGCACGACGCCGCTCAGTAGATAAGGAAGCAAACTGGTGGAACAAACTGGGGCTCTAACAAAAGCTTGAGGTTTCCTTCACTTGAGACAGAGGAGGAGACGGACGAGTAGATAGAGTAGCACAACACGGAAACTCAAGAGACATCCACCCGCATCAACTGTCTAAGGGAGCAGGAGAAAGGAGGGTCCAAGAAGAAATCAAAGGCTACTAAGACATTACTGGACCCTATCATGCTAACAGAGGGTGATTTGCATGACATTGGTGACACGGTGCGGGATGTCATGCAGAGGCCCTATAACAGTTTGAGCAACAACAAAAAATAATCTTGGAGGCTATCCAGACACGTCTACACGAGCTGTATACCTACGCGGCATAGGTTGGCACGTTGTCTACTAGCCTTGCTATTGGCACTTCAGAAGCTACTCAAATTTTGCATGAAAAGGCCTCTAGCGCGATAGTGTTCCCTGATGGAGCATTTACCATGAAGAATGAAGTTGATAGGCACACCGTCAATTCCCTAAAGGGAGTAGGGTTGAATCTGGTAGCACTCCCTGGTGAAGCATTCCACCTCTTACAGGATGGAGTGATTGCAGAGCTAAGGGCCCGTGAGCACTGCGCCCTCCAGGTGATTAGTGAAGAACAGATTAACAATGAGCAGATGGCACTACAACACACCGTTGTGACTGAGGTGACCAATAAAAACAAGCATATTATGCAAGTCATTGAGGAGGCATGCCAAATGGTCCTAGAGTTGTCCATTCCTGAAGAGAAACCGGCTGAGGTACGCATCCACAAGTTGGCCACAGGGGTGCGTGACGCTCGGACAAAAATGGAGAGGGTTCAATTGGAGTTGAACCCGCAAATCAAAGAGTTGTAGTTGAAGGCCCAACGTTCAACTCCACCACAAGTAAAGTAGCAGTAGGTGACCGCTATCACAGAAGCAGTAGCAGCGGTTGACAATGTAGTAGCAGACTAACCGCAACCTTTTGAGTAGTAGTTCAAGGTCTTGACAAGCTTGCAGGAGGACCCCAATGTACAATGACTAGAGACAAAAGCGTGCAAGCTAAAACAACGTTATGATGAAATCAAGGGCATAGCATGAACCGTCGCGCTGACACAAAGACTAGAAAAGCTGCAGGAGGCCAAGCAGCTAAAAGAATAGGTGGATGCAGCGCTGCACAAAGAAGCAGTGCTGAAGGCAAAACTAAAGCCCTGGTTGAACAAGGCTTACATGGTAATAGGCTCTATTGAAGGAAAGCTTGTGAATCTGCAAGCAACTCAACAAAAGCTTCAGGTTGACAGTTTAGGAGGAGTGACCGAGCAAATGGTTGAAGATGTGAAGCAGGCAGCCGCACAGTGCATCGATGAGATTGCGGTCACATCAGTTGAGTTGGAAGGGTTTTGCGCAAAGATCTCTACGCCTGCCGAGTGACTCGAGGGCGAGTCACAATATTTTTGTTGGGGGTTTTTGGGAACAGGATCCCCCAAGGACAGTTTTGGGGCTAAAATCCCATGTTTTGGGCCAAATTTTGTAATAAAATTGTAAAGTCTCCACATTTTGTGGTCTTGGAGCATGAAGGTGTCATGAGTTACAATGATTTGTCTGCCCTTAATTTTGTAAAGTAAAGTCGGTTATAAAAGATCTACCCATGGTTCGCGGACCACAGGATTGTATAAAAAGAGCTAAGTAAACTCTATGTAGTTCGGATAATTTTTTGGGAAGTAAAATAGTCATAGCTTGAAGTAAGAAGTCTAAATTTCGGGTCGTAGCATAGATAGAGGCTCTGCAGCTGAGTGCGCAGAGGCCTAGGGTGGAAGTCCACAGCTGAGTGCGCAGAGGCCTAGCGTGGAAGCCCGCAGCTGAGTGCACGGACCCCTGCAGCTGTGTGAGCAGGGCGGATAGATTTGTAATCATCTAAAGATATCAATAAAGAGAAGCATTCTACGAATTATGTGTCTTTGTTTCCTGTTAATGCATCTTGACATGTTATGTATGAATTTCATTTATAATGCTTATATGATGCGTGAATGTATGTAATTACGTGGGTTAAGTGAACGCAAATAAGAACATCTCTTTACGCAGTGCTAACTGTGATTATCTAATAACATAAGTAAGACACTTAAACTAGCTTGGGAATATGCACAGTACATTGCCCTAGCAGCGCGAAAGTATCTGAACCGAAAGGTAAGGTTGCATGAAGGTTAGTCATACCATTTCGCAGAGGTATCAAAGGGAGGAATAAGGGGCTAGGCAGGCAGAGCCCTAAAACTTAACGACCTGCACGAAAGAAGGAATATAAGGAATAAAACAACATGACGACCATCTCAGGGTGTGGAAACTTGGTTCTAGCATCCTGACATACTGCTTCGGGTGAGACTCTGATCCGCGCTCCGCGGGCTAATGCTAAAGGGGCTAGTAGTGTAGGGATTTGTTTGGCTAACTAACGCTGAACTTGGGTGAGGCCCCATCAAGCCAACACATGGTTATATACTTATATGTTATGTTTCTATATGCTATCATGATTATGTTATACATGTATCACGTTGAGTTGTTGATCTTGCAGACAAGGTATACTCCCCGAGCTATACTAAGGTACATTGGTTTATTGTGATTTGGTTTAGCTGACATGATATAACTTGCAGGAAGAAATATCAAATGGCTAGCAAGATGGTAGAATACAAATACTGTCCCTATGAATCAGATGAGAAATATGGTGTTAAGAACTCTTTTGATTTGGCAGATACACTTAGAATCTTACAGGAAGAAATAAGGAGTTGTAAGGCAGATAATGATAGAATCATACAGGCGCGGGAGAAGCTAGCAGAGGTAAATGCATTGATACTCTAAAGATTGTCAAATTTGCAGTGACACGGACCACTTCATATAAACCGTGAGCATGAGGACAAAACTAATGGGGCATATGGCAGTAGGTCGCATGGTGGTCATAGGCCAGTTAGACATGGCATACTGTTGGACACTCCGGATAGGAGAGGGGATAGACACAAGTACCATTCTAGTTCTGATTCTGAGAGGTATGATGATTGATATCGTTATCATCTGTATAGGAGGAGTGATAGGGGATACTTTCCAGATGAGTTTAAGAAAGCAAAGACACCACCATTTGATGGAGAGATGAAGAAATCACAGGATGCAAAGGAATGGTTGCTTCGTATGAAGAAGTTCTTCAAGTTACATGATTCTTTAGAGAACATAACAGCCAGGGTAGCTACATTCAGTCTCAAAGGTAACAAAGACGTTTGGTGGGAAGATGCGAAGAACGTCAGAGGCATACAAAAGGAGGACTTGACTTGGAATGAGTTTGAGCAGCTATTCAAAAGGAAGTACCTATCAGAGAGATACTTTGATGACATGGAAAAAGAATTCTATGAACTAAAGATGGGATCTATGACATATGATGAGTACACTAGAAAGTTCTTGGAGCTACTGAGGTATGTGCCTTACTTCCAGGAGGAGAAGGCCAATATTCATAGATTCACTAGTGGGTTACCAATGGTATTCAAAGAAAGGATTGAGTTCGATGAGCTTAGATCATTGGAGGAGTCCATCTGAAATCTAAAGCATTCCTATGAACAATCGAAGCGCATATTTGAGACTAAGCCAGACTGGAAAGCCAATGAAAAGAAAAAAGGAAAATGGGACAAGAAGCGAACAAGACCTCAGGGCATAGGTAATAGAGAGAATGCAATGCCATCATAGAAGTTCAATACATCTGACAGAGGACAGGGATTTCGATCAGAAGAATAGAACAAGGATGAAATTTGGAAGACTATAGAGTGTTGGAGTTGTGGAAAAGATCATCGCAAGAGACCTTGTCCGCAGAATCAGGGTTGTAGGCCTCAGATATATAGTGCACAGGATGCACATACTATTGGGGATGTTGATTAGGGTGTTCCTCATATTTATGCAGCATTATATAACAAACACGAAGACCATCATGCATCTATCATTGAGATGGATGGTAAGCTTTGTAGTCAATTTATTTCTATTTTGATTGACCCTAGATCTAATTATAGCTATGTTAGTCCTGACTTGGTGGATAAGTGTGGTTTGAGTAAGGAATTGCATGCAGAATCTTGGTTAGTGTAGTTGGCCACAGTTACAAAGAAGCGAGTTCATCATTGGGTAAATTCTTGTGCATTTGATTTGAATGGTATGCCTACCGCAACACATTTGAATGTATTACTATTGGGATCATACAGTGTGTTATGGGGCATGGATTGGTTGTAAATTCATAGAACCAAGGTGGATTTCTATGACAAGGCCATTGCGTGCTTGCATGACAATGGGGAACCAAGAGTTTTATAGGGAGAGAAGAAAGACACATCATCTAGGATGGTGACAGATATGCAGGCAAAGCATAGTCGCAAAAAAGGGTGTGTGTTATTTGTAGTACACATTTCTAGTGACAAGGGTAAGAAAGTTGAGGATGCAGAATTTTGAGTAGGTACCCAGCTCTAAAATGGTTCAAGGATGTATTTCCTAAGGATATTTCAGAGTTTCCAGGGAGGTATACTTTTCTATTCAGTTGGTGCCAGGGGCAGCTCCAGCATCAAAAGAAACTTACAGGATGAGCATACCTGATTTGGTAGAGTTGAAGATACAATTGAAGGAAATGTCGGATAAGAAATACATTTGGCCAAGTGTATCACCATCGGGCAAACTGATATTGTTTGTGAAGAAGAAGGATGGTACTCTCAGATTGTGCATTGACTATAGATAGTTGAATAAAGTGACCATCAAGAACAAGTATCCCTTACCGAGGATTGATGACTTGTTTGATCAGTTGAAGGGAGCAATGGTGTTCTCAAAGATTGATATGAGATCCATATATCATCAGGTACGCATCAAATAGGAGGACATTTACAAGACAAATTTCTAGACCAGGTATGGGCATTATGAGTTTGTTGTAGTTCCATTTGGCTTAACTAATGCTCCAACTACATTTATGTGCTTGATGAATAGTGTGTTGCATTCATATTTGGATAAGTTTGTTATTGTTTTCATTGATGACATATTGGTATATTCTAAAAATGAGGAAGAGCATGAAGAGCATTTAGCAACAGTGTTGAGGTTATTGAGAGAGCATCAGTTTTATGCTAAGCTCAGCAAGTGTACTTTCTTTCAGACTGAGGTACACTACCTGGGGCATGCTGTCTCCAAGGAGGGAATTGCAGTAGATCCATAAAAGATAAGGGCCATCATGGAGTGGGAAGCTCCCAGGAATGTAGATGAGGTGAGACATTACATGGGGTTGGTAGGCTATTATAGGAGGTTCATCAAGAAATTCTCACATATTACTTATCATATCACGTCATTTCAGAGGAAAGGTAATAATTTTGAATGGACAGAAGAGTGTGAGGCTAGTTTTGAATAGCTTAAGTAGTTGTTGACACATGCACGAGTGTTAAATATTGTAGATCTAGTCAAAGAGTTTGTAGTATGCACAGATGCTTGCGAGCAAGGAATTGGTGGAGTCTTTATGCAGGATGGACAGGTGGTATGCTATGAGTTGTGAAAACTGAATGAGCACGAGCAGAACTACCCCACACATGATCTTGAGTTGGCAGTGATTATACATGTGTTGAAGATGTGGAGACACTATCTTCTGGGCAAGAGATTTACATTGATGAGTGATTATAGTGGTTTGCGGTATCTATTTGACCAAATGAATTTGAATGGTAGGCAGGCTCAGTGGTTGGCTACGATCAGTGAGTTTGATTTTGAGATCAAGTTCATTAAAGGCAAAGAGAACAAAGTGGAAGATGCTCTTAGCAGGCGGAAACAGGTAAATCACTTAGCAGTTATGAGCTCCTATGGGATAGACTTACAAGATAGGATATTGTAGGTAGGTTAGCAGGATGTCAGATATATGGAGATTATACATAGGTTGTAGTAGAGTATTGGTACAGGTACATGTGGTAGTACAGGGACAAGTATAAGTGATAGTATAAGTACATGTATAGGTAATGGTACATGTACAGATACAAGTGTAGGTGCAGAGGATGTGGACTATTGCCTTGGAGAAGATAGATTGGTTAGGTTCAGAGACAAGATATTTGTGCCAGACAATAGTGAGCTCAACAAGGTGATATTGAGGGAGTTTCATGCGAAACCATATTCGGGTCACCCAGGCTATCAGAAGATAATGATAACAGTGAAGATATTTTATTATTGGCTGAACTTGAATAGGGATGTAGCAATGTTTGTGGCTAGGTGTTTTGATTGTCAACATGTGAAGGAAAAATGTAAACACCCAGGTGGATTGTTATAGCCAATTGTGATTCCAGAGTGGAAATGGGAAGTCATTTCCATGGACCTCATCACAGGTTTATCGAGGAAAGTAAGACAACATAATTCTATCATGGTTATTGTGGACAGGTTGAAAAAGGTTTCACATTTCATTCCAGTGAAGTCTATATTGTCAGCTAGAGATGTAGCACAGGTATTCATCAGAGAGGTGGTCAGATTGCATGGTGTTCCAAAGAAGATTGTGTCAGACAAGGATGCGAAGTTCACTTCCAATTTTTGGAAGGAGTTATTTGCAGGTTTGGGCACAGAGTTGGCCTTCAGTACAACTTATCATCTGCAGATAAATGGATAGACAAAGAGGGTCAACAAGATAATGGAGGACATGTTGAGGATGTATGTGATGCATCAACAATGAAAGTGGGAAGAGTACCTTCCACTGGTAGAGTTCACTTACAACAATGGGTATCAAGAATATTTGAGGATGAATTCGTTGAGTCATTGTATGGGCAGATTTGCAATACTCTTGTCAGCTGGAGTGATCCAGTTAACAAGGTGTTCATTGAACCATACATGTTGGCAGACATGGAACATGAAATGTAGGTGATTAAGAAGAATATAAAGGCATCATAAGATAGGAAAGAGAGTTATGTAGATCAAAAAACGTTGTTCAAGGGGCTCCAGGTTGGGGAACATGTGTAATTGTGCATCAAACTGAAGAAGAGATCCTTACATATTGGATCATGTGCCAAGCTAGCACCATGGTTTTGTGGACCCTTCACTATTATTGAGAGGATTGGGTCAGTAGCCTATTGACTTGCACTATCTCTGATAGTGAAAGTCCATGATTTTTTCCACGTGTCATTGCTTAAGAAGTATGTGAGAGATTTTGATCATGTGATTGATTGGTCTGTATTGTAGGTGGAACCAGATGGAGAATTACAGTCAAAGCCTCAGTGTATATTGCAAAAAAGGTGCTCATGCTCCGAAATTGAGTAATCATGCAGGTTAAGGTGCAATGGAAGCACTTTGGGCTAGATGAAGCTACATGGGAGATGGCGCATCAGATGCAGGATATGTATCCTTCCTTGTTTTTCGGTTGAGGCAAATCATTTTTGGTATGGTGTTTTGGTATATGTCTTGGTATATGTTTTGGTGTATGTTTTGGTAATGTTGCTATATATACATATGTATATGGATGTAAATACCGTCATGAGCCATGTTATAAAGCTCCAATAAGTAGTATGGGTGTCATGTCACTATGATGTTATGTTTGTTATGTTTTCATGTTGGTTTTCTTCTCAGCAGGGTGATCATTCTAAATTTTGCATCGAGCTAAGTTATAAAGATCCACCGGAAATATATTTTTCTTTAAACAATTTTGTGGTTATATGTGTTGTTGAACACTGAGGATGGTGTTCCCCTAAGGGGAAGCGTTCAGTAAGAGCCTTGGTGAAAATTCCATGTAATAAAAGTTAATAAAGGCAAAAATAATAACCATAGTTGATGGGACACTTATTCCAAGCTGAAGGTTGGGCAAGACATCCTAGTGTGGGTGCTCATTTGGTTATTAATGGCTAAGGAAATTGGAAAAGGAAAAGTCTAAGGCTTTGGAAAGGAAAATGGCATTTTTGGCACATTTATTTATGAAAATAATGGAAATTAGGAGAAAAGGGAGGTGAAAGGTCACATGTTGCATGTGAGGAGGAAAATGAAGGAAAATAGTGGAAAATGAAGAAAATAGAGGCCTCATTCATAAAAGGGCTTCTGAGGATCAGTTGGAAACCTTTTGTCAGTTCGGTTTTGGAGCTCTCTCATTATTTTCTCTCTCTCATACTCTTGGATACTTAGAGTTTTCTTGGAGCACTCTTGGAGAGTGTGGCATACATGGATTTATGGAGCAAGAAAGCAAAGGAAGAGTAGGAAATTGTAAGAGGACATCGGGATCAGTAGTTGCATCAGATTTTGCTTGCAGGTACCAAGTTGCATGTATGTTTTCCTCACTAGTTTTGGCATTCATGGCATATGCATGTGGTTTGTTAGTTGTGATATGTCATTGGCATCGAGGATGGTTGGGATTAAAAGAGGATTGCTTAACCTTTCCTTTTCCTGAATAACCATGGTGATTGTGGATTTGTTTTCCTTGTTTTATTTTTGTTTAGTTCTCATGTTTCCTTAGCTTGGGTTGAGTTATTAGTCCTAAAATCCCTGGTTGGACAAACATTCTGGAAGTCATCTAACAACTTGGGTTGAGTTACTAGTCCTAGAAGCCTTAGTTGGAAAACTTTTCTGGAAGCCCTTGGTGGGTTGAGTTACTAGCCTTGAAAGCCTTGGTTGGACAAACGCTCTGGAAGCCTGATAAAAGTTATGGGTTGAGTTACTAGTCCTGGAAGCCTTGTTTAGACAAACGCTCTGGAAGCCTGATAAAAGTTATGGGTTGAGTTACTAGTCCTAGAAGCCTTGTTTGGACAAACGCTCTAGAAGCCCTGGAAGGCTTGGATAGAGACCAATCTGATGATGCTTTTGTGATGTCTAGCCGTGAGGTGTAATCATTGTTTGATGGGTTGAGGTAGATAGCCTTTAGAAGCCCTTGATGGTTTTTGATTGATGTGTTCTATGATATCCCATATTCATCCTTTGAATATGGCATGGGGGTGAATGGTTGAAGAGAGATTTGGCTCAACCATTCTACTGTCGGGTGGAACGTGGAATTCCCATCTCGGGTTTGGATTTTGCATCATCAATATGAGGTTATTTCTCCTTGTAATTCTATGAGTATTATATTGGTTATATGTGGTTTATATGGCTGTGATTTCATTAGTATTTCTGCTGCTATTATGTTGGTTATATATATGTTTTATGATAGTAGCTATGTATGGCTCCAATCATGTTTTTACTAGTAAATGAATGAACAATGTAACTATGACCTAATGGATGAAATGGCAGTTGATGTGTTGAGGCATCAATGTTTCTTAGCGATCCTCAACTAATTATGAGACCCATATGCTCAAATCTGTTATTTACACTTGTAGATTACATATTTGAGATATGTTTGACGAAATGGATGTCATGGCTAGTAGGGGTCCACTCAAGGTATTATTCACGTAACTGAATTTGTACTATCATTTCCCTATTATCTTACTGTTCTGAAGATGTCATTCAATTCTGCGCGGTGACCTCAGCTTTGGGCCTGCAAAAGTGGCTCAAATATCGGGGACACTAGCACAACATTGTCCAAAATAGTTTGTGGATGCTAGCTTGCATGCCTGTGAGAGTGTCTAAAGGTCCATGGATGCTGGCATGCCCATGACATGAGAGCATCCAGAGGTCAAGTGGTTCAAAATCTCTGTGGGACCCACGGGCTAGTTGGCAAAAATTTTGGATTGGTTCCTGAGGGTCCTATTGCTGATGTTGAATGTTTGTATGGTGTGTTTCCGTCGATTCCACTTCCTTAACGTGACTTAGGAGGTCAAATGTTTACCTTGGCCTCTTATCAGATGTTTACCCTGACTAGATGGTTGCTTGGGTATATGTGGGAGGAGGGTGTTACAATTCACTTCCCCATCAATCTCTTCTTCTTAATCTATTTTTTATTTAAGGTTGTCTTTATTTTTTTTAATCAGTAGAATTTTTGTCCACGACTATGAAAAGGAATTCTTCTTTTTCAATATTAGAAACATATACATCACTTTATTTAGATGAGCTATTGTCCTCTCTAGAGTAAAAACTCTTCTTGTTAATATATTTTCGTTTTTTGTGTGTATAATGTTTGTTTTTATTACTATGTTCTTCTTCATCATCATTGTCTTGCATTTTAGCATATGGACATTTCGTAAAAAAAATGTCCTTCTCTACCACAATTAAAACATTTGAAGGGTAGCTTACCTTTTTATTTTCTAGATCGTATTTTTATCTTTATTGGAAATTGTGCTTCCTATGCAACATTTGACTCATGGCTAAAACAATCTTAAAAATTGTCGTTTTGTCTTCTTTGATGCTTTAAAATATTCTTCCTTATATGCTATATTTTATTTTGCTACCTTCATTTCATATGGAGTGAAAATCCTATGCAGCTCATCCATTGTCAGTTTCTCTAGATTTTTCATTTCTTCAATAGTAGAGACCTTTGCGTCAAATGTTAAGGAAAGTTACCTTAGATCATTTTGCAAATTTTTTTATTCTTCAACCTTCTCACCAAGTCCTCTGTTGGTATTGACAATTTAATCCACATGGAGGAAATAGGCTTCAAAATTTTCTCTATCTTTTATTTTCAAGCACTTGAATTGTCTTCTCTGGGTTTGGAGATTTACCTTCTTCACCTTGTCATCACCTTTATAATTTTTTTGAATTTTGTCCCAAATTTCTTATGTCGATCCAAAATGCATCACCTTGAAAATTCTAATTTTGACACAATTATGATAGGCCACACAAGATAACATTCATGGTTTCTTTTATTTTTCTAAGTTCAACAATGGTGAGGCTACATCATGGTGATGTCCAAGAATAACACCCAAATAGGGTGGGGAATTGTAGTGACTTAATATCTAGGAGTTCCTTAACAATGCACTAAAAAATGATGTAACATGGCATGACGGGTCTCCAAAATGGAACATTACCCTCAAAGGGTGCAACATTCCACTCAAAATGTGACATGTCATCTCTAAGAACTACAACGAGTTCCTCCAAAGGTGGGCCAACATTAATGAAATAATGACCTCTTCAAGATCCTCCAAGAGGTGAAATTCTCTATGCAAGTCATCTCAACGATCTATGAAAGGCACCATGTCCAAAGTAAAGCTCAAGGGGCCTGAAAAAGTCACCAATCTTAAGGAATGTGTCATGGATCTTAATGTAATCATGGATCTCAAAGCATGTATACAAATCCCAATGTAACATAAAAAAGTGAGGCATATCAAATTTAAATGTGATTGGGTAGAGAAAAATTAAATATCATCTTCTAACTTCCTAATAACTCATAGAATTTATATCACTTTCCAAGTTAATATGTGATCGGGACATGGTCAACCCCTTTTACATGTGTCAACACTCAAGAAAAGAAGAAATTCCTAGAAAACTAATCAAGGAACATGTGTAGTGATACATGGTATGGTTTAGTAGGTAACTTCATGAGTTGCATTGTATAGTAATGTGAGGTTGATTTACCCTTTCCTTATTTCTATTTCTTACTATCCCTTCACTTGCATTTTTATTTGTTTTTTTTATGACATGGATTAATGTCCTTATAATTGTAGAAATTTCCCACCTATATCTCACCTGATAATGCAATGTACTCAAGCAAAATACTTTATCTACTTCTACAATAAATTCATTGGAAGCTTAATCAATTTGAGCAACATCAATAAGAACACATATAACTGATATGGAGAAATAAATCACACATAACACAAAAGAAATATCCAAGGGAAAGCACCAGCCTAAAACCCCATCTTTGTATTATCATACAAGTGGAAATATAACAAGTATTACAAAAATAATCAGCTCTCAAGCTATCTTGCTCTCTCTGCAATACCTCTGCTGCTCATAGACAATCAAAAGCCTCTATCTAACCTCTGGTCTGCCCTCCAAGCCTCCTATTTCTTTGTGCAATTTTGATTGGGGTCTAGTGCAGCCACTTGTGTGAATTGGCCTCTTCACACACTCACTAACCTCTAATCCAACTATGTAGTCCTGAAGGAGATAAATCTTCATCATGGATGAGCTTCCTTTATAGGAAAAATATTCGTCCAACTGACAGTACATTGTGACTCCCTTCTCTAATCTCAACTGGGTCTCTGTCCGAACTGACATCCATGAGTTATCCATGAGTGAATGCTCAGTTATTTGAAATACAGTAGTTACATGCATGCAATCATTAACTAATTGAACTCTCATTAATTTAACAAACTGTTAAATTAATCTAACTGGACTTTATTCAGTTAACTAAGCCAACTAATTACAACTCAATATTACAACTCATCCTTATCTCTTTAACTGATGGATAAATTCCTCAATTAATAGATAAACTGTTGCATGTCCTCACATAGACTTCAAGTTTGATTTTCCTTAACTAATTAACTCAAGATGAATTAATTAATTAATTTACAAACTATTGTTAATATCAAATTCGAATTTTACTTCCTGTTTTTAGTCCAAGGACTCACTATAATAGGAATCCATCCTGAACTACTAAAAATAGAATTATATTTTGAGCACTTCCATCGTTCATTCCCTGTTTCTCAATCTAGCACTGGTACTCAAACTGCTATTTTTAGCAGTGCTACTTTTAGCACTTCTATTTTTAGCATTTGTTGTTTCCATTTTCAGAAATAATGATGGGGCATTGTTCAAACTTTACTTTAGCTTTCGATTTTTTTTTTCACTTTTTTTTATATAAATTATTTAGTTGCATCAACCTTGAGCTTATAGCTTCTTCTTCTCATGGGAATATGAAGCATGAACCTTTTTGTGACATATGACAACCAACTATGAGTGGGAAAATGGAAATTGAGAATGATGGACAATGTTAATCATGGATCGGGATATGGACATGCTACAACTTTCATATCTCCCCAATAGTACAACTCAATCCAAGAGTAACAACACTTGATTATGAACCACTATGGAAAAATGACGGAAATAACAAAAATTTAGAGTGTTATGATCCATGCTCCAATTCAACAATGATCACCACTTTCATGGAAAGTACATAAGACATTAACACTTAGTATGAAGCAATAAAATAATATACCTCATGTATATCAAGCCTCATAAGCATAATCATCATATGTGAGTGAGCTGAGCAAATGTGAGAAGCATCTATATCCAGATGTCCATGGGAGGATCATATATATCATTTGTGGAATTTCTATTTGAAGTGAATAAAATATCCTCTAGTTACCCCTGCATGTTAAGGGTTGACAATGCCCATGCACTACTACAAGTACAACTCTAGGGAATGAATTTCTACCAAAGACATGGCTAGTACCTTATCAAATGTGTCACTATAGCATTTTGGTTAAGGACCTATATCTATTGATAGTTGGTATTGAGCTTGATTCCTCCCACCACACTCGTGCATCACTATAACTTGATGGTTTGAATCTCTACCAATGATAAAAACACCTTACTAAATGCCTTAGTTTGACCTTTTTATTTCGAACCGATATCCACAAGTGTGTCTTGAGCTTGATTCCCATACAATGGTTGGGCATTCTTACAACTCCACATACAACTCTATGGTTGGAATTATACTAATGATGTGGACACCTTACTAAGTATCTCATCCTAACATTTTGGTTAAGGAATTATATCCACTAGTAAACGTTCTTGACATTGATTCCCCATCAAGGGTTAAATTTGATGGGTCCCCTTAACCATCAAGGAATTTTTTTATGACAATTTTCTTTTTAAACTAACCTTCACATGACTTTTAATATTTACTTTTACCATGCGTAATATTCTTCATATAAAAACATAATCAATGAAAATTCATCATTTTTTATTCTAGAAATCTATTCATAAGGAATTGGATAACTATTAGCCTTTTTGGCTTTTCTGGGCATTTTATTACTAAACTTTGGTGAGTAAAAATGGTCAAGATCTTGAATCTAACTAATTCCCATTAAGATTAGCCTTATAATGAATTTTCAGATGGCGAGGGTTTGGACGCTGGTGCTCTGGCCGGAACCGGGACCAGACTGAACGAGGGTTAGGGTTCCTTTAGCGAGCGACGACCGGTGGGCACAGTACGACTCGCAGGGTCACAGAGGTCAGCGACAGGAGAACGGGCAGCTGGAGGTTGTTTTCTGCGCAGGGTGGACAGCTGGGATCAAAGCGTAAAAGTAACTGCTGGAATAGAAAATTCATAGGATCCTTGTGCTGGTAGCAAACCCGATCGGCAAACATTCCTGAGAACCTGCACAGTAACCATGGTTAATTCAAACGAGCTCATGGAACTAGACCCGGATATGGAGGATATCCTGTCAGTTTGGGGGAAAGACTCCACAGCTCAGAATATTGAACGCTACTTCAGAACATCAGGGACTTTCAGATCTGGAACCCTCTCACCAGAAACGCACAAGATCAATCAATCCTTTCTTCAGTTGACAAAGGGTTTTGATGAGAATGCTTTTGTTCATCAAGAATTCCAAGCTTGGCAGCAGTCGACCAGATCAGGTGAGGATAGGTTGTTTGCAGGTTTCCGTCAGTCGAGCCAAGGCATCAAGGGGAAATCGCTCGCTGTGGAGCCGGTACTATCTGGAGATTTAGAGGACATAGTAAATTTTGTCACAAGTTCCGATCAGAGAGGCGAAAAGATGACAGGAAGGGTTTCAGCGGTGACAAGGGCCTCCATTGCAAAAGAGCAGGGCACCTCAAATGGTAATGGAGGACGGCCGGAAGCTGAGATAGGAGTTTCTATTGAATTTCAAAAGGTCCCTACTGAAGACGCCCTCGGATCTCAGGTAACTCGTCAATCCCCTGTCGAACCTATCCAAGATTCTTTTGGTTTTTCGCTCCCAGCTAGCCTCGAAACTTGGCTCCTCCAAGCAAACCCTAGCCTGGAAGAACAAGATAGGACAGGCTTAAGCAAGGAGACAAGGGAGGAAGATGTTGGGGGAAAGAAAAAAGGGGAGAAGAGGAAAAAACAAAGACCAATTTTCCAGCAAGACTTGGAAGGGAACCTGGTGCTGGGTATGGACGTGAGTATCGAAGAAGCTTTGGAGGTGGCAGACTGTACAGTGGTTGGCAGGGCGAGAAGAAAGAAATTCTCTTCTAGCTTCATCTAAGCTTGGGGAGAAAAGAATTGGCAGACCGATCAAACAAGGATTTTCGAAGCTTCAACCCATGCAAAGGGATGGTTTATGGTACGCTTTGAGAACAAAGAGGCGGCTAACTGGGTGGTTGGGAGGAATTGAGTTATCGGGAGCATTCCTGTTCTT
Source organism: Pinus taeda (assembly GCA_000404065.3). Taxonomy (NCBI): domain Eukaryota; kingdom Viridiplantae; phylum Streptophyta; class Pinopsida; order Pinales; family Pinaceae; genus Pinus; species Pinus taeda. The sequence continues at coordinate 49,925 of APFE031701576.1, read as the reverse complement.
ATGAAAAAATGGACTCCCTTGTTCGATGTTGTCCATGAAAAAACGGATGTTTTCCCAGTCTGGGTTAGGGCACCTGGTCTGCCTCCGTTCTTATGGGCAAAATTAGTCTTTAAAGCAATAGGAAACATATTGGGTACCTACCTGGAAGCAGATATGTCCTTCTTAGAAACCCGGAACAAGGCCATGGCGCGGATTTTAGTCAGTCTAAACCCCGGCAAAGGACTTGCGAAGAAGATAAACCTGCAATATAAAGATTTAGTATTCGAACAGATATTGGATTACGAATATCTTCCATTTAGGTGCCATAGATGCCACGAATATGGTCATCTAGCCAAGGAATTCCCCTTAGGCAGGCGAAGGCAGCATTTCTAGAGGTCACCTACCCATTTGGAGAAGGTTTATAGTCACAATCATCTTTCTCAGGGGCAGGAGGTTCCAACAGAACAGATAATCGAAGAAATGGAGACAGAGGTCCATATGGAAGTGCAACTTCCAGAAGCAGCACAACAGGCCCCCTTGTCCAGTGGCGCGGACAAAGAACCAGAATTGGAGACTATCAAAGCAAAAGCGGAGATCTCCGGGGGGTCGGCACCTTCTCAAAAGCCTACCGAAAGCGAAGGAGCAAAGGGTATGTGCTTAGATTCAATCTCCCCTCCTATTCTTAATTCTGAATCAATTGAAGTTTGCATGGGCCAGAAGTCTCCTTGTAATCATTTAATCTCTAATAATAATGAAAGCATTAAAATTCATGATGAAACCATTGTAGAAACCGGCATAGAAGACATCTCGGCTGCTATGCCCTCCCTTGATCTGAATTATGAAGGTGTTTCTCTTGATCCTGCCCCCTCGGCCATTCACCCATCCTATCCATACAACCTCAGATCCCTCGATAGTAAGCCTGTTATCTCAGATTCTGTAGGTGGTATATGTTCGCTCCTCCCCCAAAGCCAAAAAAGGAAAAAAAGAGGTCGGAAATCCAACCTTTCCATGGCACAGATAAAAGCAAAATTCGATGTAGCAGATGGGAAACAAAAGTCTATCACTGGGGCTCTTAGAGCAGTGCAGGCCCCCGAAGATGTTGTAAAATGATCCTGGCCTCATGGAATTGTAGGGGTTTAGCCAGTAAACCCAAAAAACTGGCCCTCAGGGAGATGGTTCAAAACTCAAAAGCAGATATTCTCTTTCTTCAGGAGACCCTAGGGAACGGAGTAGAAGTGGAGACTATGTTAAATGCCCTGCTTCCAGGCTGGAAATTCTCAGCAATTGACTCAGATGGTCACTCAGGGGGTCTGGCAGTAGGCTACAGGGAAGGAAGAATTAAGGTTTGGAATCAGTGGGGGATGAAGCAGGCGATGGGAATGGAAATCCAGTCCCCAGATTTTGCTTTTCCCCTAACCATCTACAATGTTTATGGCCCCTGTCAGGATAGGGTGGTTTTCTGGAATGAGCTGATGTCAAATTCTTTGTTGAAGGGAAAAAAATTGGTGTTGGGAGGGGATTTAAATTTCTCAATAGGAAGAGCGGAGGCATGGGGTCCATCGGCTAGGGAAGATCCTCTGTTGGATTTCTTCCTAAATATGCTATCTGTTAACAAACTAATAGATATTAATCTAATCAAACTAAAGCCGACTTGGAGAAACGGGAGAACAGGGGAAGCTAGAGTGGCAAAAAGGTTGGACCGTTTCCTCATCAACGAAGAATTAGCCTCCAGGATCCCTATGTTTCGGCAATGGATTGAAGAAGGAGGGTCCTCAGATCACTTCCCAGTTTACTTAGAATTCTCCATTCCCCCTCCAAAGCCACCTGCTCCTTTTAAGTTCAATGCCTCCTGGTTACAAGATGTTTCCTTTAACAATCTTTTTAAGCAAACATGGAGATATCCTGAAATCAGTGCTACTGAGGACAAAGGTTTCCTGTTCATGGAAAATCTCAAAAGATTGAAGATAGCTACCATAAGCTGGGCAAGGGCTAGGAAGGAAGCCCAAAACGAGGATTTTAACAGGATAAGGGAGGAGCTAAAAAGATGGAAAGCATAGAGGAGGATGGATATGCTTCTCAGGCTTCAAAAGATAGGATTCTTCACCTTGAGAAACTCAAGAATCAAATTCTTCTCGAAAAAGAAGAGTGGAGACTCAAGAGCAGAGTGATCTGGTTAAAAGCTGACGATGAAAACACTAGCTTTTTCCACAATTATGCAAAAGGGAGGAAGTCTGCAAATACTATCTGGACCCTTAAAAATGAAGAAGGAAGGGAGGTGCAGACTTTTAACTCTTTGTCCGAGTTAGGACAAAGGCATTTCCAAAATCTTTTTGCAGATTCAGGAGAGACCACTATTGCTGAGGTAATCAAGACAGCCCAATGTTTCTCAAGGTTCCTCGAGGAGGAAGAAGAAGAGGATCTATCTTGCCCGGTAACCAAGGAGGAAGTAGAATCAACAATAAAATCCATGGCAAAAGAAAAAAGTCTTGGGCGCGGATGCTCCATTGAACTTTTCCTCCACTTCTTTGATTTGATAGGAGCGGAAATCACTGAAGTTGTAGAGGAATCCAGGAAGAAAGGTGAGGTCTACAACCCTTTCAACGCTACTTTTATAGAACTCATTCAAAAGAAGGAAGTTCCTGAAATTTTTGAGGATTTCAGACCAATTTCGCTTTGTAACAGTATTTACAAGATCATTGCAAAAGTGATAGCGAACAGAATCAAACCAATTTTTTCACGGCACATTTCAATGGAGAAATTTGGATTCTTGTCTGGAAGACAAATTCATGAAGCCATTGGTGTTACCCAGGAGGTTATGCATAGTGTCAGACAGAAGAACAAGAAGGGTGCTGTTACAAAAATTGACTTATCAAAAGCATATGACAGAATAAATTGGTTATACATCAGGCTGCTTTTAACTCATTTAGGTTTTAAATCAGATTTCATCAGCTGGATCATGGGATGTATCACAAATGTTAGTTATGCAATTCTTATCAATGGAGCAGCTTCGTCTTTCTTTAAAGGACAAAGGGGCCTGAGGCAGGGGTGCCCCTTGTCCCCTCTTCTTTTCCTTTTAGTTGCAGAAGGTTTAAGCCAGTTGATCCACAAGGCCGGAAGGGAGGGAAAGGTAAAAGGTATTGAAGTAGCTATCAATTTATTTATCTCTCATCTCCTTTTTGTTGATGATATCTTGATTTTCATAAATGGAGAGTTAAATGAAATTAAGGAATCAAAAATCATTCTAGATCTGTTTCTGAAAGCAACCGGAATGCAGATAAATTCCAGGAAATCCCAGCTGATAACGACAGGTGTAGTAAGACAGGAGAGGGCTCAACTTCAATCCCTCTTTCCCTTCCAACCTAGTACTTTGGAACACCCTTTCAAGTACTTAGGTTTCTGGTTAAAACCAAATGCATACAAGAAAGAGGATTGGAATTGGCTGATTGCAAAGATAGAAACCAGAATCTCTCATTGGAGCTTCAAATGGCTCTCTAGAGATGGGAGATTGACCCTTATAAAATCAGTGCTTTTGGCCATTCCAGTCTACTGGGCGGCATTAACATGGGCTCCCAAAGGCATCCTGGAGAAAATCAGAAGAATTTGTAGCAGATTCTTGTGGGATGGCACAAAGGAAAGTCCGGTGCTACCATGGGTGGCATGGGATAAAGTGGCAAGGCCAAAGGATTGGGGAGGATGGGGGATAAAAAGTCTTCCCGATTTCAGTCTCTCTCTGGCAGCAAAATCTAGATGGAGACTTATAAATATGGAAAATCTATGGACTAGAGTGGTGAAAAGAAAATATATAGACCCAGTTCCTTTGGAAGATTGGATTAGAAACCCGGTCAAGAATAAGAAGAATGTCTCAGCGATATGGAGGGAAACGGTGGAATCTTTCAAGGTAATTGAACAAGGATTGGCATGGAAGATCGGGAATGGTAGGAATCTGAAGATAGGGAAGGACCCTTGGATAGGATGCAATGAAAATTATGCCTTATCACCTGGTTTAATCATACACTTAGAAGGCAAGAACATTCTCTCCTTAGATCAGGTTGAAAAGGTGGGCCAATCAACCATGTGGGGACAGGCATGGAAAGATGGGGAAGACCTAGAGCTGGATCAAAGGTGGTGGAACAAATGGCATTCATTCACCCAAGAACTCACCCGCTCAAATGTTAGGCTAAAAGACAGACCGGATTTGTTGATATGGGCGCACAGAGAAACTGGAGATTATTCTCCAAAAGATGGATACAAGTTTATTCTATCTAGGAAGGGATGGGGAGATCCCGATTGGTGGTCGAAGCACATTTGGAAGCTCAAATGCCTGGCCAAGGCCAGACTTTTTTTCTGGTGTCTATTAAGAAGAAAAATTCCAACTTGGGACATTCTTCAGTCTAGGTTCATGCACGGTCCTGGGAGATGCGCAGTATGTAAAGCTGAAGCGAAAATCATCAATCACCTTTTTCTGAATTGTCCTGAAACAAAAAAGATATGGGGGGAGGTAGAGAAATTGATGAACAAAAATTTTGAATGGGGCAATGGGAACCTGGATGAGGCCTGGGCTAAATGGTGGCATCAATACCCTGAAGGGAACATGAGAAGTCTTCCGCTCATCATATGTTGGGGTGTTTGGCTTGCTAGAAACAGAAGTATATTTCAAGACAAGGGAACTCCGGTTACTTCCACTGCTATCCAAGTTGTATCTATTTATACATCTATCCCAGAACCAGAGGAAAAAAAATCCCAAAATCATAATAAGACTGTGCATATCAAAGAGGGCATCCCCTGGGCATTCTTTGACGGAGCCTCACAAAATAATCGGGCAGGAGCGGGTATTATCATCCATATTAATGCAAATCATTCCCTCAAAGCCTCAGTTGGGTTGGGGACAGGATCAAACAATTTCGTCGAGTTGTCAGCGCTCAGACTTCTCCTCTGTTGGCTTATTCAAAGAAACACCTTCACAATTCAGGTTTTTGGAGACTCTCTCAATGTAATAAATTGGGTCAATGGAAAAAGCACATGCAAAAACCAAATTGTGAAACCCATGCTGGAAGAATTGCATGTATTAAAATCATCTTTTAATAGTTTTTCATTATGCCATATCTACAGGGACAGCAATGATTCCGCAGACAAGCTTTCTAAGGAAGGTTTGCAACAAAATTTGGGAGTCTAGAAGATAGTCGAAGATTGTCAGGGACGGGTTCAATCAACAGACCTGCCGCCATATGCATAAACAACAGATGCTCTGATTTTAAATATTATCTTATTTTATGTCTCATATACAGTTTTAAACAGACTTTTATTTCCGACTTTTAAATCTTTGGGATGGTTGATTATGCACCGGGACATAATGCTAATTTCATGTTTTACATGGGTTGTTTTCCTCTCTGTTGAGGAGACCCAAATGCGATGGTATTTTTGTGAATAGCCTCTCTTGGAGAGGACGATTTTGCACATGGCTGTTAGTGAAAAAACAGCTGATAGAACCGCTTTTTGCAGCAGTATTATGATTTTGTCAGAGGAACAAAATGATAGAAAGGATGGCTTTTATTGATTGCATGGACAATCAATCAGTAGTATCAGTAATACACATAGCATATGCAATGTAACTTTTTATTTTCTTAATAAAAAGTTCGCTTTTTCTTCGGAAAAAAAATGGTCAAGATCTCAATTTGGTGTTATCTTGAAATGCATTTTTCAATACGTAAATGGATTCAACATCATCAAAAACCCCCAAGGCACCCATAATCTAAATGGATTTCGTTAGCTCAACATTGGGGTTTCAAGAATTTTGGCCAGATTTTAATTAGATTTGATTGGAAAACATCACTAGAAAATACGTTAAAAAGTCTAATATTTAGCCTATTGCCATTCATAATAATCAAAATCATGTTATTTCAAGCATTTCATCTAACTTATGTAAATTATATTCATAATTGCTCTCACATGAAAATAGTGAATGTAGATAATGTTGCAACTAAATTAGACAATAAAATTTAGCTTAACGGAAATTGAAATACACATACCAAGTTTTCCATTTAAGTCACTTCAATTCCAAGCCCATTAAACATGAAGTGCATGAACTATGTAAATGTTAAAAAATTACATTCAATATCATCATGTAAACGAACTAAATTTTGGATAGTTTCACCAAAAGAGGTAATTGTGAAAATATAACACCATTACAAACATAAACATAAAAGAAAAAGCTTTAAATATTTAAGATTCTTCTTCTTTAACATCTTTCCAGATGTCATCAAGCCACACATCAAGGCATCCAATGTAGGTAATGATATTTTTGTTCTTCAGACATTCTTTATTATGTTTTTTCTTGAGAATCCTATCTCACATATGACTGTACTTGCAGGAATAGTACAACCCATAACTTTGACATGTTAGGAAAATTTGTATGCAACCTTGTAGCATAAAAAATCCTCCAAACATCTTTCATCGACAATTAACACAAAGATTGTCAACAAATGGATGCAACTCCTTCAAACAAGATTACAAATCAAATGTTGTTTTGTTTTCTTCACTTTCGCGATAATGATGTAAGTGTTGAAAAGGCTTTTCGAGCCAGCACTTTCAATTTCGTTCTCTTCCATGATTATCCTCTAAATAATGGCAATGGAAAAAATGATATGAATAGAAAGTGTCATCTACCCATGGTATTCATTCACCCATGGTATTTATCCATGTTACACTGAATTTTGTCACCTTGACTATCTGCAGTTATATGGCCCCATCAATAGCCATATTGTCCTCTTTGTCAAGCCCCATACCTCTGCTCTTCATGTCAAAACTTCAAAAGAGAGAAAGTTACTTGAAAACATGTTTATCTCTGGGTACGCAGGTTCTCTCTACCTTGCCTGCGTGTACGCACTCCATATACATTGTATCTGCGTATTTATATGCTCTGTATGCTAAAGCTTGGGTGCGTACCCCTGTAAAGGTCAAAAGGCGCAAGTTTCATCTTTAAAAAGTTACTTGTGGTCACTTCTAGAGCCTTCTAGAAGAGTTTTTGACGTGTATTGAGCGCCTCCAGATGGTTCATGCACGCCTATGATAGAGGAGCTTATCCCATCAAGAGAGGAGCTACCCCATCCAAAAGAGGGAGTATCCCATTGATGTTGGAACTGAATAACCTCTTCTAGAATACTATAAAAACAGGCATTGGGCCAAAGGAGGGGAGGTTGAAAGCTGAACATTCTAAAGGGTAAATGCTGCTGGAATTAGGACTTCCATTTGTTGACTTGTGAGGAGAGATCACTATCCTTCCTTGTTGCCATAGTGGGAGTGGTGAGCTTGTCAAAGTAGAGGAAATCTCTTGCTGGACCCTGGGAGGAGCTTGCACAACACCAAGGCTCAGGTTGTAATGGTTCCTTTGATTATTAATACAAATAAGTCCATTCTTCTCAATGATTTGTTAATGAATTATTTCATGTATTCCTTGGTCAATATGATAGA
>APFE031701576.1:7819-42459 GCA_000404065.3 Pinus taeda | reverse complement strand
TGTTTGTCATTAGAGAGTCTTAGACTCCTAGGAAGGTTAGATTTGTCCGCAAGTATAACTCATTCCGCGTGACAATCCATCCATGGTATTCATCCACCCATGGTATTACAAGTGGCATCCACCCATGGTATTCACCCACCTATGGAATCTATCCATGGTATTGTAAGTGGCATCCACCAATGGTATATTAAGTGGAATCTACCCATGGTATCCATTCACCCATGGTATTTACCCACCCATGGAATTTACCTATGGTATTGTAACTAAAAAATACTATAAGTAACAAGTCACATTTTGTAAAAGGACAAATTGTCCACCACAATGTATCTTTTACAGTTATTCTATATTTTAATAATAAAATTCCTAGTGGTTTTGTTTACTGTGCGTTCTCCTCTTTTCTTTTGGCATTTCAATTTTTTAGATCTTGGGGGCCTCCCTGCAAGATCCGATCATAAACAACCATGGTCACTTGAAAAATGCAAGATCAAAGAATCTTCCTTTTAAACTCTCTACAAGAGCTTGAACATAATCTTTTGCAACTTGTTCGCAACTCTCTACTAAACCTTCAATACAAGGTTTCAATGATTGTTTTTGTATATCAACACAATCACCTTATGCATGTGGAATTGCTACAAATCGTATTTCATGCTTGTGAACAAGCACCTCCTTATCACAAATTTCTAGAAAGCCAAATTTAGAGGCATATAAAAATTTAGATGAATAACATGTGCCATTTGCAAATGTGTCAATTCTTAAAAACCACCTTTTTAAATTGTTTACAGTGACATCTATGGATGCCCCTAAATAGGGGACATCAACACACTCTTCTAGGAATTTATTTTTCAACTTGTTTAATACACACATTATATCTGCAAGCATATGTAAACAAAATTGTACTGAAAAGATCCTCGTCTTATCATACAATAAGTCTTTTCTTTCATTTTTCCACAATTATAATATGGAAAGTGTAAGTACATCAAGTCTTTCAATGACTTTTCCCCTTAAAAGCCATCTAAATCCATGGATTTGAAGAGCTTTAAGAGTTTCAAGTTCATAAGTTCCTATAGAATAATTTGACTATTTCTTTTCGTAGAAATTTTCACCCATGAATATACCTTATTTACTAATTTCTCAACAAACAATAATTCAGATATTCTCTTTGTAGCATCTAATGTCACTAAAGCTTCACGATGAGAAATGCAATGAACACCTACAAGATATATACATATTTCTTCAATAAAATATTAAAACCATTTTCATTCCCAACCATTGAAGAAGCACCATTTGTGGAAACTCATATCAATCTTTCTTTTGAAAGGTCTGTTGATTCCATTAAATGTTTGATTGCATCATAAGTTGTTTTCCCTCTTCTAATGCAGGAGAATCCAACCAGGGGTGAACAAGAGGGAGTGTTTGTCTTGCAAGCTAAATAGGTTCATAGGTCATTGTACCTGAGTTGTTTTTTATTTTATTTTATTTCCTTAGTTATCATCAGTTGGGACACGACAACAGATTCTGTTTCATTTTTACGTTAAGATGGTTTTTCTTTTAAAAAGAAAAAAACAAAAACAAAAACTCCGCTTCTTTTAAATTAATCCTAGAATTTAGACAAATGGGAAGTTAACAGTTCCTGATGGTAACCGCATGTAACTGTTGACATTTTTCAAAACTGTTCAACAAATCATATAAAAGCCAAAGAACAAAACATTGTAAGGTTGATTTCCATCATAGCAGAAGAGAAATAGAGAATATACAAATAATTTTCGCTCTCATCTGAATTCCATTTGCAATTAGTTAATTTCTTTCCTGTTCCAAAACTATATTGAGCGCATTTCCAAACAGAAGCAAGCATTGGCAATTGAAATCTTTTAGAAGACATCAAGACAAACAAAGACAACAAGACCGAGAGCGTGGAAGTGTTGTTGCAGGCATATGGAGAGGAAACCATCAAGAAGCCCACAAGCCTCACAAACAACTACTACAGTTCTGAGGAGTATCGAATGTATAGCAAAGTAAACAAGCAGGGGGTCTCCCATTAAACATCACTAGAACTACCAATATGAAGACAACATCAAAGACCAAATACTATAAGACTCATTACGTTAATATTTTCATTGCAAACACAGTTTGAAAGATAAGTTACAGGATTCTTTGCAAATTAATTTACAAGCTAAGTTAAAATAGTTCATATTACAAGTAGACCGAAGACCTAGGTTCGAAACCCTAAAATTACACCCACATAACTTAAACCAGTTCGTATTACAAGTAGACCGAGGACCTAGGTTCGAAACCCTGAAAATACACTCACACTAAAACCCCAAATTACAAGCATCAACAGGTGACAAGCATGGGTATCATGGAAATACCCTACCTAGTCTAGCAAAGAGCAAGAGGAGTCGAAGCCACAATTGCTCGCTTGCCATTCACCTGCAACCACTGCATACAAAGAATTAATAGCAGAATACAACAAAACTCAGGTGAGTAAAGAAAGCAGGGTAAGGGTTCCCATTTACTAGAGAAAGGGTCGACGAACTGCAAGAAGAGAGACCAAAACAGGCTGCGAACCGGCAAGGGACCCTGCTCACAAGAAGCACTCACTGTCAGGACTGGAAGGAGAAGCGTAACAAACATTAAAGCAATGAAAGAGAACATACCTGAGATAGTTGTGTGCCAAGGACGAGAACTGGGTCACCTTATGGCCGCAACCTGAATGCACAAGTGACCAGAGACAAGTTAAATAACAGAGCCATCGAACCAGAAACCAAGTGAAATATAAACACAGTAATGCCAGACACATTCATGAGGAAGTAAAATATCATCGTGCCACAGAAGCTTTCGAACATAGTCGCAGAACGCCAAGAGGCAAGCCCAGAACCCTCAAGCAGACCAACAAACAAATACAAGCAGCCATTAACATTGACAAAACACTAGCAGAGCTCTATTGCTGAACAAATCGTGGCCAAAGAAGCCAAATTGAGCGCCAGCGGAGCACCATCAACGAAACCCTCAAGAGGAAACCAGAGAGAAGAACCTCTCGACGCAAATGGAAAAACAATCGAAATGACGGACCAAGTGAGGAGCTAGGGTTACAAGCGCAGCAAAGGTGGGAGAACAGAGCCCGAGGTAGAGATAGGTCTCTCCCTCATAGCATACCTTTAACCAATACATTAACCACAGCAAAATATCCAAGTACCGTTGAAAGTTACAAAATCATTTTATTAATAATAGTTTCAAATTAAGCAAATCTTATGTCCGGACTAAGGATGAGGGCTGGTCCCATCAATTTTGGTATCAGAGCAGGAACAGTTGACTGAAATGGAAGCTGGGAGAAGAGGTCATGGCAGAGCTATTTGAAGAGTAGTAGATGAGGGGTTGAGAGAAGAGATTAGGATATGCCCGTTTGGCGACAGTAGAAGCAGGAAGGAGAAAGGATCTGGAAGTAGGCGATGACAGTGAGGAAGAGGCTGTAGTTACAACAAATGGGTCAGATGAAGAAGGACCTGAGATTAAATTATTAAGGTCAGTTTTGTTGGCTAGCAGTAAGCCAAAACCTGAAATTCTGAACTATGATGGAATTTTGTCCACAGAGGTGTGAGGAGGTCAGCGAAGATAGGAGAGTTAAATTCGCTGCTACCAAGCTGAAAGGACACACAGCCTTATGGTGGGATAGTGTCCAGGCAGAAAGGAGAAGATTAAACAAGTTACCAATTAAAAAGTGGACCAGAATGGTTGCCAAGATGAAGGGCAGGATTTTGCCCAAAGATTACCAGATTGCTCTACATCGACAGGTACAGAATTTGAGGCAGAGAGGAATGACGATGAAATAATATACTGAAGAATTCTATCGGGTGAACTTGAGAGCTGGATATACTAAAGACACCCTAGAGAAAACAGCAAGGTTTGTGAATGGCCTAAGGCAGGAAATATTGGATGAAATAAGTATTCTTTCTCTGAGGAACATAGAAGAAGCATATCAAAGTACCTTAAAGGCAGAAGAAAAAATCACAAGAAAGCAGAATGCTAGGAGGAGACGAGGAATAGGCAGAGGAAAAGGACAATCCTTTGGCAGAGGAAGGACTGCCAATAACAGTGAAGAGGGCAGTAGTTCCAAGACTTCAGGGACAACAGAAAAAGATGCCATACCAAAGATGCAAGGGAAATGAAAGAGGCAGAGGAGTTGCCTACCAGTGCTACAAGTGCCACAAGTGGGGGCACAGATCCTTTGAATGTACTGAAGGAGAACAGGCTGGTCAAAGAGGAGCATATGTTGCTTAGACAGAAGAAGCAGAGGCACCATCTCAAGAGGTAGAAAATGCACCAGAGACAGGAGAGGCCTTAGTCTTGAATAAGGTATTGTTGAAACCAATGAAGGAAACAACTGAACAAACCCAAAGGAAGGCATTATTCCGAACTGTGTGCAAGTCACATGGCAAATGTTCCAAGTTGATTATAGACAGTGGAAGCACTGATAATTTGGTTGCAATAGAGATGGTGGAAAAATTGGGTCTGAAACGACTGAAGAATCCAACCCCCTATAATATGTCATGGTTACAGAAGGGTCACCAACTGGTAGTTGATAAACAGTGTGAGGTGGAATTCCATATTGGTAGATATAAGGACAAAGTTATTTGTGACATCATGCCCATGGATGTGTGTCATATTCTGCTAGGAAGACCGTGGCAGTATGACCGTAAAGTCGTTCATGATGGGAAGACAAATTGTTACAGGTTTGTTAAAGATGGAATCAAGCATACGTTAGAGCCCATCAAGGAGGAGGAAACAACATAAACTAGCAAGACAAAAGTGTTATCAGTGGGTGGAAAACAATTTTTAAAGCAGATTGAAGATGACGAACTGAAATATGTTGTTGTGAGGAGACCAAGAATAGTGTTGTTGCACACAGAAATCTCTAATTTACCTGCAGAAATCCAGGAAATGTTGCAGGAATTCAACGGCATTGTGGTGGACGACTTACCTGATAAATTGCCACCAAAGGGGAGTATCAGTCATCACATAGATTTCATCCTTGGAGCTAGTCTACCAAATAAAGCTGCTTACTGGATGAGCCCCAAAGACAACGAGGAGATTAGAAAATAGGCACAAGAGTTGCTGGATAAGGGATTGATTCAGGAGAGCTTGAGCCCATGTGTAGTTCTGATAGTGCTTGCTCCCAAGAAAGGAGGCGAATGGCGGATGTGCAAAGATTCACGAGCAATAAACAAGATTACGATCAGGCACAGGTTTCCATTGCCATGAATGGACGATCTGATGGATTGTTTGAGAAGGGAGGCATATTTTTCGAATATAGATTTGAAGAGTGGATACCTCCATATTAGAATCCAGGAAGGGGATGAATGGAAAACAACTTTCAAAACTAATGAAGGGTTGTATGAATGGTTGGTGATGCCATTTGGGTTAAGTAATGCACCCAGTACTTTTATGCACCTGATGAATGAAATGTTGAAGGAGTTCATTGGGAAATTTTTGATTGTGTATCTTGACGACATACTCTTTTTCAACAAAACCAAGGAGGAGCATTTTCAACATGTTCGATATGTTTTGGAGAAATTGCAGCAAAACAAGTTGTTGATAAATATGAAGAAATGCACTTTATTTCAAAAGGAGTTGATCTATTTGGGTTTCGTGATTGCAGAGAATGAGCTGAAAATGGACCCAGAAAATGTTCCAGCTATACTTAGCTAGCCATCCCCTAAGAGTATGTTCGAAGTTCGAAGTTTTCATGGGTTGGCAAGTTTTTATCGTAAGTTTACAAGGGACTTTAGTGGAATCTGCGCACCTATGTTGGATACAATCAAGAAGGAAAGTCAACCTTTTCAGTGGACTGAAGTTGCGGAAAAGAGCTTCCAGATGCTGAAAAAGAAGATCACTAAGAGGCCAATTTTGAGGCTACTTGACTTCAATAAACTTTTTCAAGTTCATTGTGATGCCAGTGGTACAACCATTGGGGCCATACTCAGCCAAGAAGAAAAACATGTTGTTTATTTTAGTGAAAAGTTGAATGAAAGCAGGCAGAAGTACTCATCTTATGACAAGGAGTTCTATGTTGTCGTCCAAGCATTGAAGCATTGGAGACACTATTTGCTAGGTAATGAGTTTGTTTTGTTTTCTGATAATTCTGCCTTGCAGTATGTTATGCAGCAACACAAACTAAACCACAAGCATGCAAAGTGGGTTGAATACTTGCAGAGTTATATGTTTGTGTTTAAACATATTAGTGGACAAGCCAACAAGGTAGCAGATGCATTGAGCAGAAGGGTTTTGCTCTTGCAGGAGAGCATGATACAAGTGTTGGGTTTTGAACACCTGAAAGACTTGTACTAGACAGATGCAGGTTTTGAGGTTTATGAAGCCTGCCAAAACCCTTTGATGAGGAATAATAGTCCATGGATGGACTATAACCTACAGGAGAAGCTGTTGTTTAAGGGAGGACAGTTGTGTATTCCCAATTGTTCAATGAGGGAGAACATCATCCAGGAGAAACACAGTGGAGGTCTTGCCGGACATTTTGGCATTGATAAGACCTTAGATCAGCTCAGTCACATTTATTATTGGCCGAGGATGCGAAGGGATGTGTAGCGATTTGTAATTAGGTGTAAAGTGTGTCAATTGGCAAAAGGACAATCAGAATACGAGACTCTACACACCACTTCTTATTCCAGGTAGACCATGGGACTCAATCAGCTTGGACCTTGTCTTGGGTTTGCCAAGAGAACAGCATGGTCATGACTCTCTGATGGTGGTAGTGAACCGGTTCTAAAAAATGGTGCATTTTATTCCTTGCAGGAAAACCAGTGATGCCACTCACGTAGCACACTTGTTTTTCACAGAGATTGTCAGGTTGCATGGCTTGCCTAAGTCCATTGTCTCTGACAGAGATGTGAAATTTACAGGACATTTTTTACGCACCCTATGGAAGAAGCTGGACACACAATTGAATTTCAGCTCTGCTTATCACCCACATATGGATGGTCAAACAGAGGTGGTGAACAGAAGTCTAGGAAACCTGCTACGGAGTCTAGTGGGAGAAAATTCATGTATGTGGGATTGTGTGCTTTCTGAAGCAGAATTCGCTTACAACGATTCACCAAACCGAAGCACAGGAAGCAGTCCTTTTCACATTGTGTATGGAATGCATCCCCAAGGAGTGCATGAACTGCGGGATTTAGGACAGCTAGAGAAAAGAAGTGCCGACGGGGAAGATTTTGCAAGAGCAATTAACGACCTACATGAGCAGGTGAAGATGAAATTACAGGACAGCAGTCAGAGGTACAAACAGAAAGCTGATTTGAAACGATGTGAGGTGCAATTTAATGTGGGGGATTAGGTCTTAGCACATTTGCGCAAGGGACAATTTCCTAGGGGTGAATACAATAAGCTGAAATTCAAAAAAAATTGGACCCTGTAAGATTCTGTGCAAGTTTTCTGCAAATTCCTATGAACTGCAATCGCCTCCAGGTACAGGAATATCACCCATTTTTAATGTGGTATATTTATTCCCATACACTGCCAATTTGGAAGAGGACAGTTCGGCACAGCGAAAACGGGACACCCAGGAGGAGAGTAGTTTGTTGATGAGACAAATTCCTTCAACACAGCCGCTTGAAATCGAGGGAATCCTCGACACACAAGTGGCCAGGTGGACACGGAAGGAGTACCTACAGTACCTCGTCAAGTGGAGGAACCGCCCTATAGAGGAAATTTCATGGCTTGATGCGGGGCAGATACAATGCGCAGGGTATTCTATCGAGGAGCTCATGGAATGAAGCCATGACTTTTTGTTACCCCAGGAGCCTAATGTAGGAGCATCCAACTAGGGGTGAACAAGAGGGAGTGTTTTGTTGGAAATAATACTGAGAGGGGGGGGTGAATCGGTATTACAAATCAAGTAATTTTCATTTCACAATCATATTTGTATACGCTACTTCAGTTATGGGAAACTGCGTATATACGCAATTGTGTCTAAAGCAACCAGTGTATATCAGTAAAATTATGATTCATTAAATGTTGATCTTTAATCAGTGCATCAAAACTTCATTAACCTTAATAACAACAAACAGGTGCAATAAAACAGAACATATCATCACACACATAAACACAAGATATAAGGTGGAAACCTAATGTGGGTGAAAACCACCTGCTGCAATTCGTCTCTATCTTCTTTTAATAAGAAACTTCTTTTTACAATCTTTCTGTACTGGTGTAGTCCTATACTAGTACGCAAGCTTCTACATGCAGAAGGCTACAACCTTCTCTCATTCTCCAGCTTCTCCTGGAAGGGAGTTACAACCCCCTTAGCTCTTGTACTAGCTGATGTACTAGTACGTAGGTGCTGACCTACAAAAGGCTACAACCTTCTCTTTTCTTCCAGGGACCACATTTCATAAATTTTCAGACTAGATCCATCAATGACATCAATCAAACATCAAATATATATGCATCAACCAATCTCCTTTTCACCAACCAAAAATTGATTCAAACATTCACTTCTCTGAATGTTGTAACAAGAAAATAGTAACAGTAACCAGACACCAATTCTGAACCCAGAACACTGCAGCAATAAACATAAGTAGCTAAAACATATTTTGTGAGACGTATGCTACTTCAATATGTGAAACCTGCGTGCATGCGCTTCTGTATTAAGGCAAACCTGCGTATACGCTTCTTTGAATTACCGAACCTGTGTGTATACGCGCTTTTGCAATGCCGAACCTGCGTACAGATCTGTAAAAGATAATTTACCATTTTCTAATATTTAGACATCAGTTATACCCAGATTATCAGATTTATAGATCAAGTCATGCGCCAAATATAACTAATCAAAAATCACAGAAAGATACTTTTCTTCAAGCCTTAAGATCTTGACCCTTCAATAGAACTTATCCTTCTTCTAGCGCTCATGTTCCTCCTTGGTTCAGATCCAACTATGCACCATAACCCAATGACCAGTATTCTAGATCTTTCTCTTCATAAGAGATTCAATACTTGTGTGAATCACTTTGCCTAATGATCTCCTTCCCCTTTTATAGTCTTAGGCCTTACTCAATACCGCGGTCCAAAACCACTTAGAACCAATACTATGGACCCAATACCTGGGTTCAACACGTCAGACGAGATACCATGGACCAAAGCCATAGGTCCAAATACCAAGGACTAAATACCGTGGTATAAAATAATTTTTCCCACATGTACGCACTTTTCCATGCATCAAAGTGCGTGCATACATATACGCGCCTTTTGATCGTCTAACCCGCGAGTATATGTGACTTGGTTAAGAGGAACCTACATATATCTCTTTTTCTTTCATTCAGAGAGCCTGAATTGTGATATGTCATTTGAGTGAGTTTTCATCAAGGACAACACCTGTGTCATAGAGCTGAACCTATGTCATAATGCCAGAATGTTTTTCTCGTAAGCTAAACAAGTTCACAGGTCATTGTACCTGAGTTGTTTTTTATTTTATTTTATTTCCTTAGTTATCAGCAGTTGGGACACGACAGCAGATTCTATTTCATTTTTCTGTTAAGATGTTTTTTTCTTTAAGAAAAAAAAAAAAAAACTCTGTTTCTTTTAAATTAATCCTAGAATTTAGACAAATAGGAAGTCAACAATTCCTGATTGTAACCACATGTAACTGTTGACAGTTTTCAAAATTGTTCAACAAATCATATAAAAGCCAAAGAAAAAAACATTGTAAGGTTGATTTCCATCATAGCAGAAGAGAAATAGAGAATATACAAATAATTTTCGCAGTCATTTGAATTCCATTTGCAATTAGTTAATTTTTTTCCTGTTCCAAAAATATATTGAGCGCATTTCCAAACATAAGCAAGCATTGGCAATTGAAATATTTTAGTAGACATCAAGACAAACAAAGACAGCGAGGCCGAGAGTGTGGAAGTGTTGTTGCAGGCATACAGAGAGGAAACCATCGAGAAGTCCACAAGCCTCACAAACAACTACTACAGTTCTTAGGAGTATTGAATGTACAGAAAAGTAAACAAGTAGGGGGTCTCCCATTAAACATCACCAGAACTACCAATACGAAGACAACATCAAATACCAGTTTCTATAAGACTCATTACGTTAATCTTTTCATTGCAAACACAGTTTGAAAGATAAGTTACAGGAGTCTTTGCAAATTAATTTACAAGCTAAGTTAAAACAGTTCATATTACAAGTAGACCAAAGACTTGGGTTCGAAACCCTGAAATTACATCCACATAAGTTAAACCAGTTCGTATTACAAGTAGACCGAGGACCTAGGTTCGAAATCCTAAAAATACACTCACACTAAAACCCCAAATTACAAGCATCAACAGGTGACAAGCATGGGTATCATGGAAAGACCCTACCTGGTCTAGCGAAGCGCAAGAGGATGAGCTAAAGCCATAATTGCTCGCTCGCCATTCACCTGCAACCACCGCATACAGAGAATTAGTAGCAGAATACAACAAAACTCAGGTGAGTAAAGAAAGCAGGGTAAGGGTTCCCATTTACTAGAGAAAGGGTTGACGAACTGCAGGAAGAGAGACCACAATAGGCTGTGAACCGGCAAGGAACCCTGCTCACAAGGAGCATTCACTGTAAGGACCGGAAGGAGAAGCATAACAAACATTAAAGCAACGAAAGAGAACATACCTGAGATAGCTGCATGCCGAGGACAAGAACTGGGTCACCTCGTGGCCGCAACCTGAATGCACAAGTGACTAGAGATAAGTTAAATAATAGAGCCATTGAACCAGAAACCAAGTGAAATATAAACACAGTAATGCCAGACACATTCAGGAGGAAGTAAACTATCAGCGTGCCACAGAAGCTTTCGAACATAGTCGCAGAACGCCAAGAGGCAAGCCCAGAACCCTCAGGCAGACCGGCAAACGAATACAAGCAGCCATTAACACTGACATAACACTAGTAGAGCTCTGTTACTGAACAAGCTGTGGCTAAAGAAGTTGAATTGGGTGCCACCGGAGCAACATCAACGAAACCCTCAAGAGGAAACCAGAGAGCAGACCCTCTCGGCGCAAACGGAAAAACAATCGAAATGATGGACCAAGTGAGGAGCTAGGCTTACAAACGTAGCGAAGGCAGGAGAACAGAGCCCGAGGTAGAGACAAGTGTCTCCCTCACAGTATACCCATAACCAATACATTAACCATAGAAAAATATCCAAGTACAGTTGAAAGTTACAAAATCATTTTATTAATAATTTAAATTAAGAAAATCTTGTGTTCGGACTAAGGTCGAGGGTTGGTCCCATCATCTTCCATCACAAACATTTATGAGCTTTAAAAAATGTGAAATTGGAGGCCCCAATCCGTTTGGGTTTAAAAACGTGACATAAACCACAAGATGTTTCTCTAACCTACGATCTTTACTTTCATCTAACATCAATGAAAAGAAAGGGTTATCTAGTATTTTTTAAATTTGTAGCTCTTCAAGATATTGGGATATTGCAAAAATGAATTATTTTGCAACCATCTAATTTGTATATGATGTATAGTCTTAATTCATTGACATATATGGTTTTTGTAAGGACATTGCAAACAAGCAAAGAGATTCATATTTTGAGAGTGGTAGATGCTCTTGCACTATCCAATATACTAATTTCATTGTAGTAATGACTATTTCTTTGTTCCTATCGTCAATGCATGCAATGTGTTCTGTAATAGGCTTCACTTTCTTCTCATTTCCACATATCCACTTTGTCTATGAAAATTTATGGATGCTTAAACTATCATGAACAACTACATAATCATGTTGCAAGGTAGAGAAACCAGTGCCAATTCCCCATGGCCCCATTGTCTTCTATGTTTCACAATATATGCATTTCATAATTGTTTTTCCTTCATGATTTGCCTCTCTCAACCACTTATACTTAATTTTCCATTTCTTATGAAGCTCTCTGTTGAAACTTGAGTGTGACCTATATCATCTAAGAGAATATGAGAAGCTACAAGTATCGTTGTAAATTCCTAGTTTGCTAAAACCAAAAGATTCGTTATAAGGAAACAACAACCTAAACATGTTTTTAAACTCTTAGTTGCAACCCCACCCAAGATGTCATTTTTTAAGAGTGTTGTTGCACTAAGGTCGCTACTATAGTCACTCATTAGAGGTACCATAAACAACAAATGTTAATATTCGACATACTAGATGTAACACTAGTATAAAATGAGAAATTAGTGACTAGATGACTAAAAAGTTAGTCATTGCAGCTTTTCCAAGTGAAAAATGACCACAAATGAGAAATCTTAAGTGACCCAACTAAAAATGAATAACATGAACGACAGATTTAGTCTCGGGTTAAAATATATGACTAGATAATAAGTAATACAACTAAAAATTACTAACTAAAAATGACTAACGTGAATGACTAATTTAGTCCAAGAACAAAAATATGACTACCTAACAAGTACTGCAATAATATGAATCAACAATTTAAGTTAGTCATTGTAATTTTGTCACTTCGACAATTAAACTTTAAAATGATAGGGTATTCAAAGGCCATTAAAGATTGGTTGAAAGGTTATACTTCCTTAAACACTTTTTCATTGGATCAATGGATGAATAAAGTTATGGATTTTATTAGAACCGTTAGGGTTATATCCTTTGATCACATTCACAGGGAATTAAATTCAAAGACTGAGAGATTATCTAAAATGGGAGTGGACTTACAACTAGGTCAAATACATTATGAAGAATAATTGCAAGGAGAAGTGTTGGTTAATTAGTAGAGGACACATTTGCTTTAGTTAAAGACTTAACTTTTCATGCATATTCACATTTTTTATTATCAGGATCATATCCATGGAACTTAACATACTAGTTTTTAACTTGGATATCAAGTTCTTTATCTAGTTTGAACATACGTTATGAACATAACAATACTAGAATCTTATGAAATTGTTTTGAATCCTATGGGGATTTTGATATTGCTTGAACATTAAATGTTGCACATATTAGAATATCATGTCATACATGTGAAGCAAATTTAGTATATGTTGGATGATATAAATTACACTTTTGCATTAATATTAATACAAAAATGATGTTTTTTCTTATTGGAAAGAAAATTTATGTTATTTCCCACCACCTAAGTCAATAATTACTAAAAATAGTATGTCTAAATCAATAACTTATACTAAAACAAATCATTTCCAAATTCTTCAACCTAAATAAATAATTGCCCACAACATAAATAATAATTTATAAAACAATAACAAAGCATTGCTCATTGTTATTGAAAAATCAATGTTCATCATGACTAGTCACCTGATCATAACTAAAAGCCAACTCACCTGAAAAATAAAGGTTCATTATAGTGATTAGCCATTGGATTTACAACCACTATCGCTGGTTTACTAATTGGGGGAGGTTAGTAACAAAAAATTGGTAATGGATCTTCTTACATCCCTAGGAAATTGGTCCCTCCACCCACCACCCTCGGTTTAGCCAAACAATCAATCAGGGGGCTTTCATCCGGTTGTTTAATTGGTTCACATAAGATATTCAAAGAGTTATAGTTAAAGAGGGGAGAATAAACCAGAGTGTAACATGAGATTTAGCCTCTAAAGTTGAGGGCACCTTCAACTGTGAATTCATCTACCTCTTCAACTACCTCCAAGTTCTGTCCACTTCTCTTTTGTCCATGGAAAAGATCTCCAAATAACCCTCTCAAAGCCAAAATAACCCTCCCCCTTCCCATGAAATGCAAATATTAATGTAGAAATTGGCGCCCAAATTTCACTAAGTAGTAGTGCTACTACTACATATAGAAATCATTTTTGATAAAATAGTATGACAGTATGAATAACATCAGCTATATCGTAAAAACTTACAAGAATAATGCCATTATTTTTGTCTAATTCACCCACATTCATCAATATAATGATGAAGTATCTTAATATCATCAATTTTTTTACGATTTTACACCCATAAAAAAAATAGAATAATTACATACAAGTCTAAACTTAAATCATTACCTCAAGTGAAAGATCTTGGTATTTTGGTCTTTGTACATGGTCTTGCTATAAAAGAATAAAATCAGAGACATTGGCAAGATGTTGGACACAACCAATTGAAATTCCCATGAATAATTTCACATATTTCAGAGGTGTGGGACCAAAAACAGGTCAAGCTCTAATGAGAAGCCCATGCAATCTGGTGGAACCAGGGTTGAATACCATAAAATATATAAGTAGGAAAACAAACATCTCCACATTGTAAGCCAACCACAATGGTGGGGCTCTAGTTTGGTGAGAAAAAATTTATACAGGG
Source organism: Pinus taeda (assembly GCA_000404065.3). NCBI lineage: Eukaryota > Viridiplantae > Streptophyta > Pinopsida > Pinales > Pinaceae > Pinus > Pinus taeda. Next base: position 28,158 of record APFE031701576.1, on the reverse strand, counting down.
TGGAATTTCTCAAAATATCTACTCAAATGGTCATGGTCGGCAACATTTCCGATCATTTTCAATCTCTTGTTGACTGTAGGCTTGATGCCTCTTATTTTTCCATGAAATAATTGTTTCAGACCTTAGTCTAGTAAAATGATGAACGTGTGTTTAGTTATTACCTGGCTTGAAATTTTTTACATAAATCCAAATGGAAATTAGTTTGACAACTTATTTTTTCTGGTCATCTTGGGAGGAAAATGGCTTGAAAAAGGTGAGAATTGGCTCAACTGATGTAATAGCAAGTGTGAAGATACTTGTGTTTTTCTCTTGAAGTTTCTTTGAGAAACACAACCTTAGGTTAGAGGATTATTGACGGTGATGGACCCACCAACATTTAGGGGATCACCCCGGTATGAAGTCCCAACTAGATCTCACACCGTTTGGTGTGGGAGTCCCATCTGGTGGGATGGCTCGGTTTCCATTATCTTAAGGATTTGCCTCAACTCTTGCTTGTCAACACAGGAGAGTGGTCTGCTTCATCTTCGAGAAGTGAGGTTCACGTGTCTGGTGAGTGTAAGTGTCGCTTGTGTCAATGGTTATTTCACCATAGAGGGAGAGGGTGGGAGTGAGTCCCAAGTCGATTGGGAGAAGTCCCAACTCTACTAGGAACACATAACACAACAAGACACGCGCAGCTTCTAGCAGAACAGTCCACACGGATGAGGCAGTTGCAACACACAAGGGAAGATAAAGTATATAACATTCAACAGATTAGTCCACGCAAGTGCAACGATTGTTATAGCAAGTTTTATGTGAAAGGTTTGTCGGATTTCCGGGAGAGTAGTCAACACGAGAGAGACAACGTTAACAACATATACAACACATTTTCATTAACATATGTGTATTAAAACAAGTGAATTAGTTCAAGTGTTAAACACAGGTCAAAGCAACATGCATTACAAGTATTAAAGATTAGTCTTACAACAATTACAATACATGTGTGAAAACATGTTAGCCTGTTAGCAGGCTTCTAAATTAAGTAAAAATTCCAAGACACATCGTTACACCATACATCACTAAACCCGTGTGAGGGGCATTGAAGCCACTAATTACTCCTCAAAGAAAATATTATAGACTCTCAAGGCTATGTGGGAGGAGCTAAGGTGAAAAGTCCTTTGCATATACAAATGAGGGGTTATTTATAGCCAAGGGTGAAACTAATCCTTGTGGTTGTTCCACTACCCTCATGATTGTTTAACTTCCATGACTTTTTGACTTTACACGACTCTTTGTACAACAAGTGGGTCTCTTGGACTTCCGCTTTACATTACATTGATAGACAATATGGCCCACAATAGAGATGTGGATGACATGACTCGACATGAAGTGCAGGTACATTTGTGTTGTTTTTGGTGTACATGTTGAGCTGTAGTGGTGTTGGGTGATGGATGTCTTCATGGTGTGTCACAACTTCACCTACATATGGAAAAGTGCGCAGAGTCTTCGATGGTTGTTGGTTCATTTGATGTTGCTTTGGAACGTTGCTCCTTACTCGTATGTTGGAAGGCTTGAGAGGCTCATATGTTCACAAAAGGTGCATGTTTGTCTGTCCATCTGTCCGTGAGCACATCTTGCATGTTTGCTCGTATGTCCATCCGCAAACACATATTTGCATGATCATCTGTTCGTGAGCACATATATTTTTCTGCATCATTTGTTTGTCTATTGGTGAACCTGTCCTTCTACATGTGCTCCCTTCATTCATCCTGTTTGTCATCGCACCATGTTTGTTGGTGTACCTATATCTGAAGTCACTCATGACAAGACGACATCAAATCCAAAAACCTCCTAGTCTACCATGACACTTGATCATTTCGGATGCAGGTGACCGGGAAGGGCAACAAAGTTATGAGGTGGGATGATGGCTCTAGGCACTACTGATGAAAATTGCGCAATAGTCGTTGGGTGATGAAGATGGGAAATCCGAGACGACAATGACTGTCCGCGAGGTCTGGCTTGACTGGAAGGCAAAATTTCGAAATTTTTGGGAGGAACAATCTGGGTTGCGGGAAGGCAAGGCAGACAAAATCTGTGCATATTTCAGAACGAGTGGGCAGTAGGGGATTGACAACAAAATTTGCACAATTTCTTGGAGGAACCGGTTAGGCTGTAGGGAGGACTAGCAGATAGGATTTGTACAATTTTTTGGAGGAAAGAGTCAGGATCTTGGCAGCCAAATATACACAATTACTGGGGGGAACTGGCAGTTGAATGCTGGGTCATTGGCAATAGAAACTGAACAATTCCTGGAGGGAACTAGCAGTCAGTTGTTGGGAGCTTGGCAGCAGAAACTATAGAATTCTTGGAGGGAACTTGCAATCTGATGCTAGGAGCTGTTGGCGAGAGAAACTGCACTAAGGCTTGGAGGTCGGCCTACTAATCACTTCTACGCTATTTATGAGTTAAGCGGACTGTTGGGAAACACAGGGCTTGCTCATGAAAGCTACACAATTTTCTGGGTGAGCAGTTGGCCGTCTGTCAGGAGGACTGGATGGAAAAATTGCACAATTTTTTGAGGGAGACAATGATGGGCACTAGGTGTCTGTCCCGCCTGTCTGCACAATTTTCCCAGCTAGTGGATCGGGCAAGGTTTGTAGCCTCTATGCAATTTTTGAGGGGAATGAGTCCAAGGGTGGCTACCGGGTCTAATCCTTCGGTTGACCAGCTTGAAGGCTGATTGATTTGCTTGTGAGAAATGTAGCTTGAAATGACTTGCTTGGTGTTTATGTGCTATTCTGAGTTACATTTGATCAAGTCGATAGCGAAGTGTTAGTCCAGTCGTTAGAGGTGTTACAGATCCATTTGGGCACATCACTCCCATCATCCAGATCAATGTTTTAGGGCTCATCAAACCCTAATTTCAGTTTCTACATGCCCTAAACAAGTCACCCTTTTGAATGCCTCCTTCCCATAAAGTTTCATGACTTAAAGACATCCTGAAATGACCTCTAGAGGGACCAGCGCAGGTAGGCCCATGTAAAGGTGTGCTGCAGAGCGGTTGAGTCCATGCTAGGGTGCTCTACAGAGCACTTAGGCCCTCTTTCACCTGTGCTAGGCGAGATTGAGCGAAATTCACATAGGGATTGGGGAATATTCTTATCTTTTGGAGTCATCTAGAAGGTTCCCTCACTTATCAACTTCTATGAGCTCGAAAATGGATGAGGAATGAGTTAAGATGCATCCTATCCTCTCATCCCTTTCTCCATGGAACTAATTCTAAGTATGGAAGGCCATTCAATAACCCCATTTATGACATAACGTCCTTCATCCTCCTATAAATTGAACACTCATCTAAGTGACCAGGGGCTGGAATATGTTGAATTGTAAGGAGATAATGTTGCTATGAGAATTGCCTTTGATGCAAGTATTGTTATGCTACAAGTTTTTCATGCTTTTGATGTGATGTGGATGGGATCCAAGTTGGAGGAATGACTTTGAATCAAACACGATGGTTACAATTCCTTCTTCTATTCAATAAATTATTTGAACCTTTTTCCCATATGATTGTATTCTCATATAATGCTTATATGTGTGAAATGTATATGATTCCATTCACTTGTATTCAATAGATCTTTTTCTTTGATCGGTTCTTTGTCTTTTGTTGGTGTTTACATGTACTTCTCAAGTGTGTTAAGTATGGGAAGGAGCAACAGGATCGATACAAAGGAGACAAGAGGAAAGCGGAACTACAAGTAGGTTTTCTCATCTTCTTTGTCTTATTTATTGCTTATAGGAAAAGGCTAGAGTGCTTTAAACTGTTGTTCTAGATATGGCTACTTATCTAGGGAATTAGTATTTTTTAGATACCAAATTCTCCAAAACAAGAGGGGAGTCCAATCGTCAGAACATCAACAAAATGACTAAGTGTGTGAATGAGTTAAAGATGCATATGTGATCTTTCAAACGCACATTTACATGACTTGACGATGAGACGACTCAAACCATCCAGACAAACATGCTCAACATGACTAACCGATGGTGTGAGAAACAAGCAAAACACTTATGATTGATCATTGGTTGACTGTGACGACACGTGCGTGACAGTGAATGTGACTCTGTGTGTGAGTGCGACAATTGTTTTCATATTGAACACAACAAGTACACATGAATTGAAGACTTTGAGTGTAACTAGAACATGGTCACAAGCATGACACTGACATCAACACCCAAAAACTTGGATGAAATAAACAAGAAAGGCAGATGCAAAGACTCACACGATCTCACGGAGTGAAACCGAGTGTGTGTATTCATCAAGTGAAACTCTCAAGGGAGGCTCCAAAATTGGGTGTAGGCCAAAATTTTGGAGGGTGGTTGTAGCCTCTACAACACTTGGCAAAACACTGGTAGAATTCCAACTTCTCTGTTTTTGTTCATTCCTAGCACAGGGCCTTCATCTTTCGGGGAGTATTGAATCATTATGCAGATTACTTCAGCTTCCCCACTTACCCCATGGACATACATGGTTCACCTTTTGCTAACTCAGTCAAACACAATCAAAAGTTCAAATTGATCATAGCGTTTCAAATTTGGGAAGGGTAGTTTAGATCGTGAGTTGAAGATTTTTAGAGTATAAGTTTTCATCTCTGGTGTTGCTCCGTTGCAAAGAGGTTTGGAAAGTAACCAGATGGAGTCACATAGGAACACACATATTGCTCCACTACCATCGAACTTGGTCAATAGCCCGGTGGAGTTACATGCTTCACCTTTCTGCGCAGGAAGCCTTACTCTTCTTTCACCTTTGTATTTTTCAAGAGAACTGTGCATAGGAACTTACTTATTTTTTGGGGCAGAAGAGGGATCTCGACTTATTGAGAGAAGAAGAGGTTGTTCCTTCAAAGAAGCATGTAAGACCTCTGATACAGGTTTGCTCATTTAGATTTTCCCCGTCTCCATTTCTACTAGTTGGATGAGCTTGAACACACATAGCAGAAGGCTGAGTACAGACATGGAGCTTCCTAGTGTGGACACAGTTTCATGGTTGGAAAAAAGCTTCCCTTGTAGATGGTTTGTATTTTCCATCAAGAATTAATCGGTCGAAAGTTATAACAAAGCATAGAGAAGATAGACAAAAGACTAGCCAAGTGCTACAGTGTCACAAGTTTCTTCAAATTTCAGCCACATACTCTATTCAAAAGCCAGAACGTAGTAGTTGGAAACACTTATTTCTGGAAACAAAAATAGTAAGGTATCAAGCAAACAAAAAAAACGTAAATAAAAATAGTAAGCAGAACAAACCGAAATAAAACAAAGATAGTAAGCAAGGAAAATAAGATGAAAACAACAATCAGCAAGAAGACTATGTACATGGCACAAGCACGGCCCGACCTACTGGAAGTGATGCTTGAGATCTTGGTTGTTGACAAGAAGGTTTTCATCCCTCTCTTCAAGTGATTGCAGATGACGTGTGTGTGTGCCAAGCTTCTCACAGACCAGTATAAGGCTATTAGGTTTCGCTACCAAAACCTAATGGTATTCCGAAATACCTTTAAGTGAAGACGACACTACTGCTTCAGATACTGTGTGCAACATAGGCTCTGATGATGGCACGAGGTAGTTGTTTTTATTCAGGGAGTAGTTCAAGTTTATGAAATCAATGCATAATCAGACTTCCCCAGATTTCATACATGTAGAACTTAAATTAGAAATCCATGTATGGTGATGAACTTTGTAAGTAATCCAAACATCCAACAACTTAGTCAATTCTTTCTGTATAATGAGTTCAAATGACATATGTTTTTTACCTATCTTTTGTTGTAAAGGCTTGGCTCCTCCTTTACCTGGAATCCCGTGTTGGATTATTCGCATTTCGTGTGTACTCAGGTCATCATATTTCCATGTGGACACATCTTGGTATTGTTTGATCAAGCAATCAAAGACTTGTCGCTGCTGCAATGTGCAATTTTTACCGAGACTGACTATCTTCGGATCATGATTGGTTCCTAGGTTTCTCTGCTCGTTCATAGTTGTGGACCTGTGGGTTCTGCTATTTCTTGACCCTTGAAAAAGGTTTTGCAAGTCATAGAGCTTGTTGAGAGAAACTGTACCCTTGGGGATGGGGTTGCCTTTCTTGCCATCAGCTGCAGTTTTTAGGGGCTACTCGGGCTCATCTTCATCAGTTGTTGTGTCCTTTAAAGCATCAATGTTGTTCATGGGGTGCAATATCACTTTGAGTGCAACCACGTTGAGGCTGATTGCCTTTTGTAATCGCAACATGAGTGCTTCATACTCAACAATGTTTTTTGTGCACTTGAACTCCAAGAGGCTTGAAAACATGTGTTTTCTATGGTTTGGGGTGACCGAGATACACCCAGTCCTTGAGTCGTCATGTGTCTTTGATCCGTCAAAATACATGGTCCACAACTTGTCTGTACACTGACCGTTTGACATGCTAGTACTATTGCTACTATTATTCTATTGCTACTACTACTAATGCTGCAATGTGATATACATGTTTCATTTTTGTTAGTTGGGAAAGGAAGGAGACCCAACTGTGTGTCTGGTGGGGTTGGAGCTGGCCGTGCAGGATAGCACCCCAACGTTTTTTCTAGGAGGCAGTTTCTAAACATGAGTTCTGTGAAGGCCAACGGTTCATTCTCATCATTAAGGGGAGTAACATTTTGCTTCATATACCTCTTGGAAACTACCTAGATTTGGTTGCATTTTCCCTTGTATGGAAGCCACATCTGCAACCAGTCTGTAGTGAAATATCCGTCCATCTTGGTGGACCAGTGCCTACTGAGTAATAGACCGTATGCTTCTGGTATGTCCACAACAACTGTGTTCATGCATTGGTGGAATTGACCGTCATGAGATAGTCGGATGATCACGTCTCGTAGTTCACCAATGGTTGATACTGATGTTCGACCAAGTTGGATGATCCACGCGGATGTCTCGCTCCATTGTGCATTGCTCCTTTTTGGAATGGAGAGCGGCATGACGCTAGCTGTCGCACCAGAATCAACCAAGAAGTTGTGAACATTACAGTTAAAAATTTCAAATGATAGCAGGAATGGAGGGCAACCTGATTTTTCTTCTTCCATTCGGAGTGTGTTGAGCACATAGAAAGTGATCTGGGAGGTTTGCTTTCTCCCTTGCTAGTAGAGGTTGTGTTTCCCGTTGTTGTTTGTCCCAATGCACGTAGCAGGATGCCTCACTAACTCTGGAAGACTCACCGAGGTGTCCGGGGTAGGACTGATGTTCATGTTGTTTGGCAGAGTGTTTTGAAGTTTGCTACTCATGGAGGTACTCCTGCCCACTGTTGTCTTCCCAGACTTGTTTTGTGTTTTCTTTTTTAGGGCGGCTGGTGGATCAGCCTTCCTCATCAACAGTGTCTCTTTTCTTGTACTTCCCCAAGCATAAGGGGATCCCCTTTACTCCTAATGTTGTAACATTCATTTTGTCTTGGGAGATGCTTCTCGGTGTTTGTCTTCAGCATTGCTTGCAAGCACTGATATGCATTCAACACATGTCCAAAACTTGATTCTTCATCAGGAGCAATACCTTCGTCATTATCTCTGTCATTTGGTTGCTCCTGCATACTTCTCTCTGCATCAAATGTATGACTGTATACTGATTTTGTGACTCACTTCCATTCCAAGCATAAGTTCTCGAGGTGATGTTCTTCGTGGAATGAACAAAACTCAAGATCTACGCACTGATCGACATTGAACATAGAGCTCTGCACAATTTTTTGAGCAAACCAGTTGATTCCTGATGATTTGCTTCCCTATCTCTGTCTAGGCGGATGGGTCCTTCCAGATGTGTTCGTTTTCCATTGTTTAAGCTCGAACACTTCCGTTGTTAAGTTCTTGATGAGGCAAGTGAGGGTTTCAATATCATTTTCTTCCTTGTCTCTACCCTTGCTCGGCATCGCTTGGGACTTCCTGCCAGCGTCTATGGAGTCCTTTGTTGGTTCATCATCCTTGATGACTCCAATCGTGTGCTGTTCTTTTTCGACAGCAATAGCCTCTTTGCAGTTTTCCAAGAGTGTTGGTTTTGTAGCTTTCTTGATGAACTGCATAATGTTGATCGGCAGTGTGAACGTGTAGTAATCAACAGTGATGGAGTCATGAGTTTTGGTGTCCACTGCAAATTTGTTCAATATGTGTGTAAACCTCCAGTTGAATTCTTTTACCTTTTCTTTCCCCTCCATATTCAGGCTTCCCAATTCTTTCAGTAACATAGCTGGGGTCTTGTCATCAGCAAAATTTTCAAGGAACATGCGTTTGAATGCACCCTCGTTCTGTATGGATTTTGGTGGAAGGCTGTGATACCATGCAGCTGCATGGCCGTCCAACGTACATGGGAACAATCTACAAGCTACATCATCATGTCGTACCTCAAGGGTCTGCAGTTGTAGGTAGAAGTTGTCCAAACGATATTTTTCCTTCATCGTGATGTCAGGGTTGAACTTGATGTTCATTCTCTCCATTTGCTTCGGCATCTTGTGCAAAATAGTTGGGAGAGCCAATGGTCCCTGAGTCATCCATTCCAGATTTGGGTCAGCCATCTCTTCTTCTTCATCTTCCTCCTCCTCTCTTTCAAAATCTGATGGTTCCGGCTCTGAGTCTGTTGGTTCATCTCCGCCTCCGCCTCCTCCGCTGCCTTCCCCTCCGCCTCCTATACCAGAGTCTGATCCCAATATTAAAAGAGTGTCTTTTTCACCTTGCCAGAATGTCATAGGTTCCTCTCCATCTTCAATAGCTTCTGCCAGACCTTCAAGTGTGGCAAGGACTACTTCTTCCACTGATGAACAACAACTCTTGTAGGAGTGGATTTACGCTTCCTTGATGTGTATGGAAGACGTTGTATGCATCCGATCAGTCCAACTGCTTTCGCAAACTGGCGGGTGATGAGATGGATGGAGTGAAGATGATGATACAGAATCTCGTGTCCAGTCCTTGGAGGTGAGGAGGAACCAACTTTAGAGTCGCACGTGGGTGAGAGGGAGTACGAGTTACTGCCTTGACCAGATGGTTGATGAATGAGCGTGAGAGGACGGTCAACCATATACAACTGGCGGCCCTCCTTCTAGCGCCAGAAATGTTGATGGTGCTAGACCTACCAACATTTAGGGGATCACCCTGATATGAAGTCCCAACTAGAAATCACACCATTTGGTGTGGGAGTCCCATCCAGTATGATGGCCCAGTTGCCATTATCTTAAGGATTCACCTCAACTCTTTCTTGTCAGCATAGAAGAGTGGTCTGCTTTGTCTTCAAGAAGCGATGTTCACATGCCTGGTGAGTGTAAGTGTCACTTGTGTCAATGGTTCTTTCACTGTAGAGGGAGAGGGAAAAAGTGAGTCCCAGGTCAGTTAGGAGAAGTCCCAACTTTGCTAGGGACACATAACACAATAGGACATGTGCAACTTCCGGCAGAATAGTCCACACGAATGCGGCATTCGCAATGCACAAGGGAAGATAACACGTATAACACTTAGCAGATTAGTCTGCGTGAGTGCAACGGTTGTTATAACATGTTTTATGTAAAAGGTTTGTCTGATGTCCTGGATAGTAGTCAACACGGACGAGACAACATTAACAACATACACAACACATTTTCATTAACATATGTGTATTACAACAAGTGAATTAGTTCAAGCGTTAAACACATGTTAAAGTAACATGCATTACAAGTGTTAAATATTAGTCTTACAAAAGTTACAACACATGTGTGAAAACGTGCTAGCATATTAGTAGGCTTCTGAATTAAGTGAAATTTCCAAGACACATCGTTACACCATACATCACTAACCCCGTGTGAGGGGCGTTGGAGCCACTACTTACTCCTCAAAGAAGAGATTATAGACTCTCAAGGCTATGTGGGAGGAGTTGAGGTGAAAATTCCTTTGCATGTACAAATGAGGGGGTATTTATAGTCAAGGGTGAAACTAACCCTTGTGGTTGTTCGACCACCCTCATGATTTTTTGACTTCCATGACTTTTCGACTTTACAAGACTCTTTGTACAACAAGTGGGTCTCTTGGACTTCCACATTACATTACATTGATAGATAATATGGCCCACAATAGAGATGTGGACAACATGACTCATGACATGAATTGACATGACAATGCTAGTACATTCATGTTGCTGTTGGTGTGCATGTCAAGCTGCAGTGGTGCTGGGTGATGGATGTCTTCATGGTGTTTCACAGCTTCACCTCTGCATGACAAAGTGTGCGGCGTCTTCGATAGTCATTGGTTCACTTGATGTTTCTTTGGCACAATGCTCCTTGCTCGTATGTTGGAAGGCTTGACAGACTCATTTGTTCAGGAAAGGTGCATGTTTGTCCATTCCTTCATTCGTGAGCACATCTTGCATGTTTGCTCATTCGTCCATCTGCGAACAAATCTCTGCATGATCATCCATTTGCGAGAACATCTCTTTTCCTGCATCATTTGTTCGCCTGTTGGTGAACCTTTCCTTCTACATGTGCTCCCTTCATTCATCTCATTCATCATTGCACCATGTTTGTTGGTGTAATTGTTTCTGTATTCACTCGTGACGAGATGACATCAAATCCAAAAACCTCCTAGTCTACCATGACACATGATCATGGCAGGTGACTGGGAGGGGCAACAAGGTTGCGAGGTGGGCTGATGGCTCCAGGCACTAATAATGAAAATTGTGCAAGAGTGACTAGGTGATGAAGATGGGAAATCCAAGACAACAGTGACTGTCCGCGAGGTCTGGCTCGGTTGGAAGGAAAAACTGCGCAATTTTTGGGAGGAACATTCCAGGCTGCGCGAAGGCAAGGCAGACAAAATCTATGCATTCTTCGAAATGAGCGGGTAGCAGGGGATTGACAACAAAATTTGCACAATTTCTTGGAGGAACTAGCCAGGAAGCAAGGAGGAATGACAGAGAGGATTTGCGTTATTTTTTGGAGGAATGGACCTAGAGCTTGGTAGCCAAATCTAAAAAATTCCTAAAGGGAACTGGCAGCTAGTTGTTGGGTCACTGGCAGTAGAAACTACACAATTCCTTGAGGGAATTGGAAGTTAGTTGTCGGGAGCTTTGCAGTAGAAACTGCACAATTCTTGGAGGGAACTGGAAGTCTACTACTTGGAGTTGTTGGCGAGAGAAACTGCACTAAGGCTTGGAGGCTAGCTTGTTGATCACTGCTGCATAATTTCTGAGCTAAACGGATTGCTAGGCAACAGAGGGCTTTCTCATGAAAACCATGCAATTTTCTAGGTGAGCAGCTGGTTGTCTGTCGGGAGGACTGGCTAGAAAAATTACGTAATTTTCTGAGGTAGACAAGGATGGGCACTAGGTTTCTGTCCAACCTACCTGCACAATTTTCCCGACCAATAGAGTAGGCAAGGTTTGCAGCGTCTGCACAATTTTTGAGGGGAATGAGTCCTAGGGTGCCTGCCAGGTCAAATCCTCTAGTTGACCATCTTGAAGGTTGATTTATTTTCTTGCGGGCAGCACAACTTAAAATGACTTGCTTAATGCTTCTGCATTATTATCGGTCACAGTCAATCGAGTCGATGGAGGGGTGATGGTCTAGATGTCAGAGGGGAGTCTGATCATCATAACTTCAGCAAAATGATAAGTGTGTGAACGAGTGAAAGATGCATATGTGTTCCTGCAAACACACATTTACATGACTTGACGATGAGACAACTCAAACCATCCAGACAAACATGCTCAACATGATTGGAAGACGGTGTGAGTGGCAAGCGCGACACTTGTAATTGATCATTGGTTGACCGTGAAAACACTTGCACGACAGTGAATGTGACTCCATGTGTGAGTGTGATAGATGTTTTCATAGTGAACACAACAAGTACACACGAAGCGAAGAATTTGAGTGTAACCAAAATATGGTCGAAGCATGACACTGACATCAACATGCAAAAACTTGGATGAAATGAACAAGCAAGGCAGATGCAAAGACTCACATGAGCTCACGGAGTGAACCCAAGTGTGTGCAATCATCAAGTGAAACTCTCAAGAGAGGCTCTGAAATTGGGTGTAGGCCAAAATTTTGGAGGGTGGTTTTAGCCACTACAATAGGGATGCATTGCATAATATGGGCTTCTGTTAGCTTCAATGCCAGGGTTGAGAGGTAGCTATTATATTCAATATCCGACAACTCGTATCTAGCATCATCCCCTTTAAAACATTGTATCCATTATGAAGATGAAACTTTCTTTGGAAATTTATTTTCATAATTGATTATGGCATGGGGGCCATGAGAGTATCGGTCTTCAATTTGATGAAGGAAATTTACGATTCTGAGAAGGTTTAATGTATCTTGTTGGTATGCAGGGTGTGAGGCTGAACGCCCCTTGCATTGGCGGAAGCTTCATAGTATGAGGTGGTTTTTTCTCATCTTTCGATTGCTCGGTGGTGTACATCAGGAAAAAAGAAGATCCCTTGAATTCGATAATCGCCACAGCTGCCACCGGGGGGTTTCTCCAAATGCGGCACAGACCTAGGTTGCCACCAGGTCTACTATATTTGGTGGCATTTTTCTTTCCTTGATAGAGGGTGTCGAGATTATGCTTAATAATATTTTGAGTGCGCAATAGCAATTTCCACCAATGGTTGAATATGTGCCTAATATGCAGGGTTTTATTCCAAGGTTTCAAGGCTAGGGACCCATGCCTACGAATGTTGGTAGTCTTGGGGCTGAGCCAACTCAAGCCATGGTAAAATAACTCCTGGTTTGGAGGATTTAAAGGGTTTTTTGAGGGAAAGAAAGAAGAATCACAACATAGTGGTGGTGGTGGCAGGGTTGAGGCTTTGGAGATTTTTTATCAGCCCAGCATTCCTAATCCAGGTGGATATTGGTGGCCACCCACCTATTCCACCTGGACCCCCACCATTGTTTCTTTTAGTTTTTCAGTTTCCTTATTTGTAGCACAATTTACTATTTTTGGCATTTTTTTGGCTCTTAAACTTCTGGATCTGTTTTGAGGCCCTAAACGACGTTTTTTGGGGAAAACTAGGACCAACATGGGTCATTTATTGATGTTGGTCATTCCAAAGTTGTAGTCCTCAGATAGATATTTCTAACGAGGTATTGTGCATGTCAAACGAAGATTGTATGCCAAAGTTATGACCTGAGAAGTTGATGTACCAATTTACCCAAATGGGGCCCATAGTTTGGCGATTCATCTCCTAGGGTTAGGTTTTTGGATGTTTAGGGTTCTCCATTGTTTCTCAATAATAAATAGGCCTTTGAGCCTCATTGTAACATAGCTCATAGGCATGTAGCCACCACATCTCTTCTCAGAGATAAGCTACCATCGCCCGAGCTATCCTTATTTCCATTATGTTTGTAAGCATATTTAATTATTTGATATTAATGAAATGAAGTTTTGTTTCTACTGCATCTTTGTATTTATGGTTATATATATAATTTTTTGCATTCCTATTTTATTCCAGATCAATGGTATCAAGGTGGTCTGCGCTTTCTTTGTTTTTCTTTGCATGTCCCCAATGAGGTCGAGATATAAGGAGTTAGGGCTCAATTTGTTTGAACCTTTGCAAGATCAGCCTCGCAAAACCCGACGATCACCCATGGGGGAAGAAAAGAAAGATGAAGGGCAGGAGATCCTATCAAAATATTGCTCGAGGAGGCCCTCAAGAAACACACGAACGCGATGATGGATAACTTTGCCCAGATCCTTCAACAATTGCCCACTAGTGATACATCCACATCCAACAGCCACTCTGGAGGCTCCACTCCTTTTAAGGTACAAGTAAACTTTGACATTCCCATATTTGAGGGCCAAATAGATGCAGACGTCGTATATAAATGGTTAAATCTACTAAAAGGATATTTTTATGTTCATGATTTTTCTAGACGAGAAAATATTACTTTTTCTCTTCTCAAAGCTACCCCCCATGTCAAGGATTGGTGGGAAACCTACAGTGAGCAGAAGGATGAAAATACGACCTCAATTTTTTCAGCTGCACCCACTTGTTATTCATTCTGGGATGCCATCAAGGAGAAGTACTACCTTGTCAGAAGCTATGAGGATAAATACATAAAGTGGACAATGTTGCGGCAGGGAAGGAACCAAGATGTGTGAGAGTTTACCAATGTTTTTCATACCCTTTGTACGAAGTTGGGTATCAAGGATTCTGAGAAACATTTGGTAATCAAGTACCGTGGCTGCCTACACAGGTACATATAGGACGATATGGATTTATTGGACATCTCCTAGCTCGGCACGACGTACTGATACGCTGTTAAGATTGAGTAGAAGTTTAAACAAAAGAAGCGAGACTTTGGATATGCAAATCGGAAGTAGGGGAAAGGTTCCCCCAAACTGCAGAACAAAGGAAAAAGCCAAGGCAGGGAGGCCTAGGACAACCTGCCAAAGCTGTAAGCAAAGAACAACATTGTAAAGCTAAAGAAGGACACGAGAAAATGGTGTGAGTTCCATAAGAGCTCCACTCACAACATAAGTGAGTGTCAGGCCGAGCAGTCACTAGTGGTTGAGCTAAAGGCTTCGAAATCAAATGCATGTTCCAACTTCGTGTCAGAACCCAAAAAGGGGAATGACAAAGGCAATTAGATTATTGATGCAGAGCCCAATGCCACCGTTGCCACCACGAAGATCCAGAGGAGGAGGAGCGCCTCTTTCACTCCGAGATGTGGGTAAAGGGCTCCCCACTACATTTCATTATTGACAGCGGGAGCCAAAAGAACCTCATTTCAGCAAAGGTCGTGAAGTAGTTGGGCTTATCGACCACAGCACACCCACAATTATACACCATCGATTGGCTTCACCAAGGACGGGATCATCGCGTGAGACAACAGTACCGCTTCCCATACAGCATCAAGCTCTTCACGGATGAGGTATTGTGTGAAATTGCTCCCCTTGATGTTTGTGATGTATTATTAGGCCAACAATACTTGTGGAAGTGACATGTTGTGTATGAGTCAAGGCCTCGCGCAGTTATTGTTACTTTTGTAAATAAGTTGTATAGGATACCATAGGTAGCACCACCTACCGTCATCTCTTTGGTTACTGAAAAACAATGCAGTAAGATCATTTCCAAAACCAAGAAATTTGTTTTCTTGATGATACGCCCTTAGGGAAAGAAGAAGATGGTGGCCACGAACTCCAGACAGGGCCCCTCCGCACCACAACAACAGATGGAGAAGGTCATGGAGGAGTACGAGGACATCTTCACCTCCCCCACAAGGGTGCCTCTTCACCATTAGGTCAAGCACTCCATCGATCTGACCCCAGGTGCATCGTTTCCCAATGGACCAATCTATTGGCGCTCCGTTCTATAGAATGATGAACTCAAGAGGAAGATTCAGGAACTGCTACGAAAAGGTCACATCCGACCAAGTTCATCGCCCTATAGGAGACCGATCTTGTTGGTACAAAAGAAGGACAGGACTTGGAGACTCTGTATTGACTATCGAGCGCTGAACAAGATCACTGTCCGAAATAGGTACTCGATCCCACAGATTGATGACCTTCTTGACCAACTCAAGGCGGGGAATATTTCAACAAGATCAACTTGAAGTTCGGATATCACCAGGTACCAATCGAACCCTCAGATGTGTGGAAGACTGCCTTCAAAGCCAATGAGGGCCTTTTCAAATGGTTGGTTATGCCTTTCGGGTTGACGAATGCTCCTGCAAACTTCATGAGGCTTATGGATGACATCATATGGCCATTCACCAACTCATTTGTAGTGGTATACTTGGATGACATCCTGATCTTTAGCCAAAGTTAGGAAGAGCACCTCCACCACATCCAACAGGTTCTCCAAACACTGTGGCAACACAAGATGTGTGCTAATTTGGAGAAATTCACTTTTGACATGACCCAGGTTCAGTATCTGGGATAAATTATTGATGAAAGTGGGGTTCATGTGGATCAAGCCAACATCCAGGTCATTCGGGATTGGCTAGCCCCAACCACTCTAACAAATATCCACAGCTTTCTGCGTCTTTCCAATTTCCACCACAGGTTCATGTTGGGATTCTCTCATATCACTTGGCCCTTGAGTCAAGTCACCAAGGGAGGAGCCAAAGCAAAATTATTTTGATCTGAATCTCAACAGAAGGCATTCACAGAGTTGAAACATCGCCTCTACTCTGCACTGGTTCTCACTATACCAGACTTGCAACATACATTTGAGATCGAGACAGATGCCTCTGATTATGCTATTGCGGTAGTCCTTACTCAACAGGGGCATCCAGTGGCATATCATAGTGAGACACTTTCAGACCTAATCTGGAAGTATACCACTTATGACAAAGAGATGATATTCCATTTTGCAGGCCTGCTGATAATGGAAGCATTACATTTTGGGGAAGGAAATGATCATCCACACAGACCATCGACCCCTGCAGTTCATACAAACGGAAGGGAAGTTGCAAAATGATCACCATCAAAAGTGGTCCACATACCTGCAACAGTTCCATTTGAATATAAAGTATAAGAAGGGTAGCACCAATAATGTTGCACACAACCTCAGCTAACCACCGATCATGATGTTAACCAACGTGCTCAACTCTTGTGGGCACGAGACTTTTGACTAGCCACTTCTCTACAAAAGCATCCCAGAATTCAGCCACACATACCAGACACTCTAGGAGGGTCAACAAGTTCTAAATTTTCACCTCCAGGATGCCTTGTTATGCTATCTGGGACACCTTTGTGTTCTTTCAAGCGAGTGTGCCAAGATGATTTGGGAAGCGCACTACAGTCGGGCCACTGGGCATTCTAGGCTCGAGAAAATGGTGGCAGTACTACAAAATTATTTATATTGGCCAAATATTTGACAAGATGTCGGGAAGTACATCATATCCTGCACTGCCTGTGCCATTGGCAAACCGACCATCAAGAAGCAAGGCCTCTATACTCCGCTGCTCACCCCTAGTCTACCTTGGGAATCCATCTCCATAGATTACATTTCAGGCCTTCCTTCTACTAAGCATGGCAAAGATTGTGTTTTTTTGGTCATCCGCAGATTCTCGAACATGGCCATTATAGCGGCCTGCAAGAAGAATATCACAGCAAAACCCACTGCTTAACTCTTCTTTGAATGAGTGTGGGTAGACTTTGGGATCCCACAGTCTATCATCTCAGATTGGGACGGTATGTTCCTCAGTACATTTTGGTCCAGTCTCTAGTCAATGTTAGACACCAAGCTCACTAAGTCCGCAACTTTCCATCCCCAAACTGATGGCCAGATAGAGGTCATCAATAGGATGATCGTACACATTCTGCACATGTACAACTCAAAGCATCATAGCACATGGGATGAGAGCTTCCCCTATGTCTAGCACAGCTATAACCGGGCTCTCCACAGCTCGACTGGCCACAACCCTTTTCAGGTGGGCTTGGGATTCTAGCCACTATGTCACATTGATGTGGCCATGACATTTGCAGCTACTCAGAAATATTCGGCTCATGTCCAGTCTAAAGATGATAAGGTAATCATCAAAACACCTTGCATCCTACCTTCCTTACAAAACTTGATAATAGAGTTCGTATACTTTCCCATATGTATTAGTTGTTGACATGGAGGTTGTTTTAGGTTCATTATCATCACATAATCTATCAAGTTGAAATATCAACCGCTTGACTCTCAGATAATTCCAATTCTCGTAATATTGTTGATGCTTCTTGTATATTTCCTTCATCATAAAGAAATTTGATGAATTTTTCACAATGAAATATCAAAGTCTAGTCAAAATAACAATATACAATATATTTTGTAGTGTTGTTTAATTGGTGACTTGAACATAAATGTATCTGGTCGAATGCTCCAGTTCTTCATTTCAAGGAGAAGAATGGATGCCTCCTCATATTTATCATGCTTACACAAATAAGGAATTAATATATTACAAATTAAATCAGAAGCCAAATTAAAAATAAAATTAAAAATTAAAAGAAGAAGAAGAAGAAGAAGAAGATATTGTTGATAGGATTATTAGCTCCAATTTTTCTTCCAATTTCATGAGTCGTCTCAAGAATGACATGTGATTACTAATACTTGGCAGTATTCTTTCCTTTTCTATTTGATTGTAGACTTTGATAGAAATATCAAATTTCACTTTCTTGCAAATTCCATTGATGACAATGTCATAGAGAGACTCATCCACATAATTCAAGGATCCACATCCACACCCTATTATGTTATTGAGAAGTACATAAACTTTTTTTATATTTCCTACCTAAAGATACCCCTTAGGTAATGACATCTGGATCAAGACCTTTATCCAAGTCTCTCTAAAGTGGTTTCTACATGCTTTTTGGTTTTGGTCTACTAATCCATTCAATGTTTTGATTTAGTCTGCACTCTGTGCAAGAATGTCACCATTAATCTCCACATAAACACACACCATCCTTAAATCAATGAAAATGGTTTGTCTCTCACAAATATATCTTGGGAGATTATCTTGGAAATGTGCTTGGCGACACTATGACAATCCTTTCACATAAAAATATTCTTGATGATACATATAGGTTCCTCGACATTTCTTCATAAAACCAAATGTAATTGCCAACTTATCACTATGAGTGGAAGGATGGTTTCCTTCTCATACTCATCTACTACATGAAACACAAATATTGTAACAAGGAAGTACTGTTTGGTTGTGTTATATTCTTTCCGTGACTAGCCCACGTAGTTAACCAACAGGTTAGAGGGGGGACAAAGGCCCCCCCTTTCGTTGCACCGATTGCATAGCGGGGGGGGTCATAGGGGGTTTGAGGGGTGAAGGTAAGCCCACTCTATGGGGTCCTGGGCAGCGCCCCAGAAAAATTTGGTTTTGGAACCTATGTTAGGTTGGGCAGACCCACCTATGGTTTTGTGCATGATTTCCGCACGTGTTTTTTGGACGCGATGGTTTTCGGTCCATGGTTATGGACGCGATGG
This sequence comes from Pinus taeda, assembly GCA_000404065.3. NCBI lineage: Eukaryota > Viridiplantae > Streptophyta > Pinopsida > Pinales > Pinaceae > Pinus > Pinus taeda. The sequence goes on along the minus strand of APFE031701576.1, from coordinate 9,234 downwards.
TTTTCGTTCCATGGTATTGGATGCTTTGGAATGTATAGATATGTATTATAACATTAAAAGGAACATAATGAAAAATCAAGCTGGTAGTCCCAGTTTTGGGATCCAGGGGAAAATCTCTGTGTATATGTGTTTTATGTGTTATGCTCTCACATTGTTTATTTTCTGTGTTTTAGAATTCATATGAAAGTAATTTCTGTTTGGGGTTAAAACCTACATTTGGTATCAAAGCTATTTTGGCTTCAAGGGGATGCCTTTGTTGCTGAGGGGTTTTGCTCAGGCCTGTGGTAGACCCTGTTCAAAGGGAGATCTGCGAGATTGATTCTGGTGGCGAAAGAAGATGGCAAGCAGTGGAAAGATAGAGATTGAGAAATTTAATGGTCAGAGTTTTGAGCTGTGGAAACTCAACATGGAGGATCTGTTGGTGGATAAAGATAAGTGGATCGTGGTAGATCTGGGTACTAAACCAACAGGACTATTCGATGAAGAATGGAAGAAGTTGAATCGGAAGGCAAAGAGCACAACAGGAGTGTTCGATGAAGAATGGAAGAAGTTGGATCAAAAGGCAAAGAGCACAATACGATTGTGTGTCTCAGATTCAGTATTGCTAAATGTATCAAGCAAAGCTACGACGAAGGCTTTGCGGGACAAGTTAGGGACTTTGTACCAATCTAAGTCTCTGGTGAATAAAATTTTCCTGCAGAAAAAGTTGTATAACCTAAGGATGAAAGATAGAGAATCGGTGACATAGCATCTAAATGCATTTAATACTCTGGTAAGTCAGTTAGAATCTGTTGATATTAAAATTTCAGATGAAGATAAGTGCATCAGTTTGTTTTGTTCTCTACCAGATTCATGGGATAGTCTAGCTATTGCAATAGGTAGCAATGCAACTGCCTTGTAGTTTGATGAAATAGTCTCATCCTTGCTAACGGAGGAAATGAGATGGAAAAATATGGAGAACCAGAATGGTGATGCCTTGTCTGTACGAGGATGGTCCCAGAATAGAAACAAAAGATAAGTCATCGAGTGGGAGATCTAAATCTAGAGGGAGATCTAAATTTCCATGAAAACCTGTAAAGGTGGTGTGCTAGAAATGCCGAAAGGAAGGGCACTACAAAAGGGACTGTAAATCCAAAGCTCCTGATAAAGGAAATGGATTTGATGATGCTCCTTCTGCAGAGGTGAAAACCACCTCAGATGAAGTTGGGGATGTGTACTTGGCTTCTTCAAGTACACGTAAATCATGAGGCATGGTTGATTGACTCAAGTGAATCCTTTCACTTCACTCCCCATAGAGAGTGGTTCTGCGAGTATGAGAAATATGATGGTGGTGATGTCTCCTTGGGGGATGACAGGAAGGCTAGAATCATTGGTCGTGGAAAAGTAAAGTTGAATTTGCAAGGTGGAAGGGTTAG